>JAODPA010014151.1:0-13362 GCA_025585075.1 Nepenthes mirabilis
GAAAAAGAGGAGAGGGAGGGAGACCGGCGCAGCTATCGCCGTCGATGTCGCTGGAGGTGCCAACGCCGGGAATGAAAGTCGGCGAAGCCCTCTTCGTGATATTGTCTTCCATTTTATACTTCGGTGTATGTAGAGGGAGAAATCTCAAATTGAAGCAAATGACCACCATCCGTTCGCCGTCGTTGTCAAATAAAATTGATGAATCGAGGCAAGTAAATCCTTCCACTCTCCTTGTGGATGTTGATTTTGGGGTTACATGTGTTAATTTTAAGAGTAATCGATTGAATCATGGAAAAATTGGTGAAAGAGGCACGGTGGAAAGAGGAGTCGCCGAAGGCTGCATGTGCCGCCATCCGTCACTGTCGCTGTCACCAGGTGTTGCCGTTGTGGTCGCTGTTGTCGCCTGTGCCGGAGGTGTGTCGGCGAAGGAGGAGGATGAAGGGAGGCAGAGGAGTGCGAAGTCGGAGAAAGAAAGGAAGGAGAGAGATAGGGGTGCACGCCAGCAGAAGCGAGCGGACCCGATTAGGGAACCCTGGAGTATCATTTTGGTAAATCTGTTTAGAATAAAGTCGAGGCAAGTATCATCTAACCCTATCATTGGTCTAATTTTGTGTCTGATAATGTTTGGGTACTGTTTGGAGATTTTCTTTTACATTCATATTATTTTTATACAACCTATCTATTTATTGTGTACATGCATTTAAGTTTTATTGGTTGTTTAGTAGTTTTACACTAGTATTCATGATTTGGAAGGATTTTAGACACCCGAACAATATATATATAAATTTGTATATCCATATTTGTGGAACCATGAATCAAGCTGTGTATAGGTCCACATGCATGTTGTCGGAAGATGAGGTCGCTACTTTGTGGGACCACGATGGTCTGAGACCCTAGGGGTCAATTTGTGATTCGAGACATTAGCTATTTGTGGCACCTCTCCCGACGAGGAGACTTTGGTCCCGATGGGGACATATGTGATATGTGATCTCCCTTCCGTCGGTGGGATGCTGAGTTTTAATGTAGTTGACCTGCCCATACGTTTTAATAAGAATCATTGTAAGTAATTGACGGAAAACTCATATATTTGAATATCCTAATATACATAACTAAATTTGAGGTTGTAACCAATATAGCTGTGGTTATCGGATGAGGGTAACACTTCCTTAAGTTGGCATTATTAATCTTTAGTTCTTCGATTTCGTACATACTTTATATTTCTGCATGTATTTGTATGAAAAATGATTAAAGATATGTGATTTGGCCCACGGATGGGCAATAGGAATGTCTCGTATATATTAATGTGTTAAGCCTTGGAATATGTTTTATATTTATATATGTTGGTTCTAATATTTTCTTTGATTTCAGTATATAAGATATGAGATTTGGATCCGGACGATGGTATGTATCCTACACAGATGTGGTGACGGTTGCGATTATGTGATGTAACCTCGGATCATATGATATGATATTATTTATGAGATTTGACTGGATTATTATTTGTTATGATTATATCCCAGATAGACTCTTTGATATGGACAATGATTTAATATGAGATATCTCTTCAATTTTCAGAGATTTCACGGATATTGTGTTTTATTTTACATGGTTATTATATAACATCCCTTTCATCTAATCTAGGTGTACTATTTTATACAATGACAATACTTTCTGAGCTATCGGTTCACGTTTTCATCTTTCATCTCTTCAAACTAATGATATGGATATGCTTGTAGAAGTTCGGACGTGATTTAACTTAACATGTCTCTATCAGTAAGTGGAGATGTCTATATTGGATATATTTATGATCTTGAGGGCGTGTTATGGTTATTATTTATGGCCGAATGAAGGTCCTGATTCTTGTATGAGATATATTGGAGTTATTATTTTATATTAATAAGTTATTATATTTGGATACCTCACTTGCGATATTTGGATAACAGATCATATATTTTGTTATCCGAATTTATATCCGGTGAGGTTTTGTGTGAGTTCTATTTTATTGGATCTTATATATGTACGGATTGTCACGCTTGGATTGAATTTTTATGATTAATGAAATATATTATTTTAGATTTTATTTTTGACTTGTGTATATTGTGTTTTTTTATCATGACATTTGTCATCTTTATTGAAGATAAAAATAGACATGATGTGGGAATATAAGTGAGACGAGAGATCAATTGACCGCTCACTGAAAAGAGTATAGAGAAATAATGTCTTATTTAGAAAAATAGAGATAAAATGTGTGACCAAAAAAATATTTATCAACATAATACGGCATGCCACTGTCCTCTAAGGGGTAAGGTGTTTGGTCATAAATGATTTTTCATGCCACGTCATAGAAGAACCATGGAGAAATGAAGCTATTTCATCAAAATGTGGCATAAAATGAATATTGTATGGTAGTCAAGATTGAGGACACATAGAACACCTTAAGTACCGGGGATCACCTTCGGAATAATCCGAAGGGTACTCCCCCTCAACAAGGTAGAGAAGGAATTTGACACATGGTCTAGATCATGAATAATCATACAAAACTCTTGAATTAAGAATGTAGCGAGAGGGATGAGGTTAGTCAAAACTAGCTCCCAGTGTCAATCAATAAATAGTGAGAAAATGGATGGATCTGGGGTCATGAGGTGAATGTCCCGTTCATGGGTAAGTTGTCGATGGGACATGTGTTTTTGAAGAAGGTCCTCATCAGAGGGATTGACAAAGCGGTATGGTGCTGAGGGCCCGCTAGCTCAGGGACCCTTACTAACAGCCTTTTTGGAGAAGGACATCAGATGAGCAAACATTTCTATAGAAAAGTAGAGAGAGATAGGGAGGCACACCAATCAGAGACAAAGCCAACAAATAAGAGACCCACCAGATCCTAGCACCACGGGTCAAGAGGGGGGCAAAACCACTACAAATCTATACAAGAAAGGCGCAGATCAGACAATGGGTATCCCAAAAATGTGGATAAGTTGCACATCGAAATACCCAAAACCCAATTCCATGATAAGGTTAGATATATACAAGGTTTACATAACTAACTACAAATTGGGATTAAATATGGTGAGATATAAACAAATCGAACAAAATAAAAGAAGAAAAGTGGATATCATGGACTAGGATGAAAAGCCCCATTAATGGAGAGATTAAGCATAAGAATGAAGGCAAGAGGAAAAAATTTATCATAGATTCATCCACGATTAGAGGAAGAACGTGTAGATTGGAGGATTTGGAGAATCTGGAGATAGGGAGAGGAGGAAAGATAAGAGAGGGATGAGAAAATGTAGAAGAGGAGTGAGAGAATGTGAAAGGCACATGCACGACCCTTTAATATAAAGAGACTGGGGCAGCAGTGCTCGTGCATGCCTAAGAAGGAGGGAGAGCGCTTAAGCGCGAGGGAGGCACGCATTAGGCGTGCCTATTCTGGGAAAGGCACTGAAGCACTTAGTAGGCGCAAGGAATATGACATTAATTTTTTTGTAAAATAAATTAATTTGGTATAATACATATAGTATTGAGTTATTATACTGGCCATATCTCTCTATGATATCTAAAATCACTCTTCTAAATACATACTTTCTTTTTTAATTTAATTATTTTATAAAATTTTGTCACTTGATCATTTAGTTGGTTGACAAAATTAATATGGCTGTGCATCTTTGTCCTTTGATTAAGATTGTTACGAAAATTAGTTGCAAAGCAATGGGGATAAGTAGTCCAATTTTTCCGCACACATGACATGCTAGGACAAATTTTGAAGAGATGTAAGATTTATTACCTTGATTCCTAATTCGATTACAGCCAAAGTTCCCTCTACTGTTTGAGTGTGAGATATTAGGTATATTAGCATTTATTTTTGTAAAGTCTTTTAATCTCTGATCGATGGGGGCAGATGACTTGATATTTCGTCTTGGGATGAAAGTAGTTGGGACAAAGCTAGTTTTTAACTTAATATTAGCATTTAAAGTCTTAGCAGAATATCCAAACCTCATTTTGTTTCCTTCGACTTTTCCTAAACCGAGCATACGGTCCACTTGCTCGGATCCACTTGAAAATTATTTTAGAACATTTTGAGTACTTTCAAGATCCGATTCAAGAGTTTTAATTTTTTCATATATGACTTGTTCAATTTCTCTAGTTCTTGTGTTTTAGAGTCTAATTTAGTTCTAAGGTCAATTTTTTCTTTTTTGATTTTCACTAAATTTTGCTTCAGGGACATATTTATTTTCTTGATTTTCAAACACTCTCTAAATAATTTATTATGTGCGTTTTGTAGGTTGCAAAATTAAGTTTCTGACTAGTCATTAGTTTGATCTAGGTCCTTGTTTAAATTCTCATCATTTCTACTCACAAAAGTTATAGAAGCCATATAATTAACTTGGCCATCTTCAGTACATTTTTTATTATCTTTCTCTTTATGATCACTCAATATAATATTAGCTTTCATTGCCACTGCTAGACCTTATTAGCATTTTAGACAATCAGTTCTAATATGCCCAAAATCTTGGAATTCATGGCATTGTAGTCCTTGAATTTTTTGGTTTTACATATCTGTTCTTATGTTCGTTCTTCTTCTCACTTTTGAGAGATATTAAACTCCATTTTTGTTTTTCTGACGGGTATTTATTTTATTTTTTAATTTTTTTAAATTTTTTTACAAATTAGACAAAATCTTTATCCCCAAGGAAATCTTCATTGGAGTCATTATCTATCACTTCCTTTATAGATTTTAAAGTAATGGATTTATTATTTTTTGATTGTGGTAAAGTGTGTTCATATATCTGTAATGATTCAACAAGTTCTTCAATCTTTACCTTATCAAGATCCGTACTCTCATCGATCGCAGTGACTTTGGGTCTAAATCGCTCAGTGAGCAGTTTTAGAACTTTTTAAATAATTCTATTTTCAGGAATTCTTTCTCCTAAGTTAAACGTTGAATTTACTATGTCATTTAATTTTGTGTTAAATTTGTCAAAAGTTTTGTCAACTTTCATCCTAATTTCTTTAAATCTAGTAGTGAGTATTTATAATTTTGAGTTCTTAACTAATTTAGTACCTTTATGAGTAATTTTGAGAGTGTCTTAAGTATCTTTAGAAGTTTCATATATTGAGATGCGTTTAGAAGAGCCGCATAGCCGCACGTCAAGCGCGTCTAATCTAAAAGGTGCACTCATACGTGCCTCAAGCGCACGAGTGTGGGTATTCTGGAAAGAGCACTCATGCATATCTAGGGCGCACCTCAAGCGTTGATAAATTGGAAAAGACGCTCATGTGTAGATCAGGCGCAACAGGCGTAAATATTGGGAGTTAGACATTTGCGAATATTGGGTACAAATCTAATACAGATCTTTATAATACTGAATAAAACGTCAATGATTAACCAAATACAATTATAGAATATGCTAATATATAATATACCTAACAGAAAAGATACAAAGAACTTGTAGTAAAAGACATGAGATTTACAAGTCCTCCATCCACTCTATCTCAGCTGGCATCCTTATTTTGAAGCCTGATCAAAACAGAAACTTCGACCCCTTGAATCTGATTCAAGGACTTAGTTGCTTCAAACGTCCTGGAAATTCCTCTTAGACCATGTAGCGTACCCAACAGCAGTAAGTAAAAGAAGTTGCTTCTAAGCTTCCCCTTGAATGGTGCACTTGCTGTTCTTGCTTACCCACCTAATCCCATTCTACCATGAGTTCCCATGTCTTCTCTGCCTAAGGATAGCTTTGTTATGACCAAAGTTGACAGGAGAAAGCACATTCAAAGAATAAACACTTACAACTAGTTTGGTAGACTGGAATTCAAATTCCAATATTTGGTTAGTATAGAGGTTGGAAAGAACTATTTTTATGGGAATAAAAATTTCATGGATCTCATGGAATATTTATTCCACAGTGCAGTCTATTTTATTTTAAGAATTATTATTTTATAGTATTGGGACCCAACTTACTATTTAAATTGTGAGAAAATAAACAATAACACACGACAAGTACACAATAAGTACACACGATATTTACGTGAAAAACTCCCTTTTGACTGAGGGAGAAAAACCACGGAACTCAAGGTTTGAAAATATCTTCACTATATAATATCTCGGTTACACAAACCTCAAATATAATGTCACATTACTTTGTCTTAGAATAAATCCATATAATATAGAATGCAAAATAAAAGAGAAGAAATAAAACTCAATACACATTATTCTCAACAACAAGAACAGCATACCCACGGTCAACGGAGATTGAAATTTGATTTGGAATACAAATGAATGCACAAATCTTCCTATTCTCAATTTTCTCTTCATTTTTTTTTCTTTTCTGTCTCAAAACGGCACTCAAGTTGTAGTGGTAAAATCCTAAAACTCATTAACCACGTTTTTATCCTCTGGACCGTGCTCGAGAGCTAGGCAAGCGTAGCTCGAGCATGACGCTTTTGGAAATAGCGTTTGAGCACCTGGCAGGCACAGATCGAGTGCAAAGCTTCTGAAAATAGTGCTTGAGCTCTTGGTAGGCATAGAGCCTCTAAAAATGGCGCCTAAGGCGTCCCTCGGGTATTATGCTATTGGAATCAGCACTCAGGCTTTCGTTGCACACGCGAAGCGCTCGCAAAAATATTAATCATTCATACTACCAATTGATATATTAAATGGGTATAAGTTTACACGGAAGTGACTCATAATCCAATACGTAGGAGTAGTAAATTCTTGTAAACAAGTATTAAAGAAACTCATATCCCACGTAGAATTATTTATTGCATGGGTTTTTTTTTTTTTCTGGTATTAAGGAATAGCAATTCCAGACCATATGAATGCATTATCCCCATAGAGTTTACAGTATATCAAGTTGGTGGTGGTATGGTTTTTGCGGCCGTAGCAAGGGTGGACCCAGTGAGGTTATTGGTGGTGGCGGGAACATGACAGTGGTTGTGGAGATGTGATGGCGGTGACCATATGAATACATGATGTTGCTTTTGTTTCTCAAGGTAAAAACATAAGCAGAACATCTAACAGGGCGCAATCATTCCCTTCTGTGTACACTAATTTAACAATACAAATTAGTTTTCTATTGGTTTCTTGTATAATTATAAGTTTAGGAAATTTATTTTTGCCTTTTTTTTTTGTCATTTTCTGAGACATTGTGAAATGCAGTTGTAATTAGTTTGTCAGTGCAGGCAGAAGACAAGCCAGTGAAGGTACAAACAAAGATCACTGCTGGTTATGAGAGATACTGAGCCACTGATTAAATGTTTCTTTGGTGGATTACTCAAGGGACATAGAAGTTCGTGTGATGTTTGCAAGAATTCTAGCTCTGAGTAAAAGCCGTCTGAAAGGTTCATGTGAGCATTTGCTCAATCGAAATCTTGGCACGGTGTTTCATAGGAAGTTTGCATTTGGCTTAGTAGAAAGTTTTGCAAGATGTTCACATAAGAGGTGCTTTTGTCAGCATTTTTGAGGGCTTGAGTTAACGATTCTGTAAAAATGGACTATTTGTTGGAGTAATTGGTGGGAGTCTCTTGCTTGGGACATGTGGTGGTATAGGTCATGTGGGTGGGACCGTAGGAGATTTAGGTGAAATAGAGGTTGAGTTTATGAATTCATCATCATTTGCTAGGGGTTTACTGGATAATAAGGTTGGTAGTGTGGTGATTTTAATCTCTTTCTTATTGCAAAAGGTCATATACAATCTTTTGCAATTCAAAATTGTTGCACCGTAACTTCGCCATCTCTTAGCAGGTATATATCTTTGACATAAGGATATTTCTACCACTGTGTCCTTGTAATCTTAAAATCATTCTTTCTCTAATACCAAATTGATATAACTAAAGGGAGGGATGCTTGATCAAATTAGGGATGCGTAGTCTTAACTGACTAAGAGTTATTTAATCAATTTAAAGGATCAAATACTCTTTTATTAAGAAGATAAACTCTCTTAATATTTGATTACAATTTAACAAACCTTAGATCGAAAACTTATATTTCTTTAAATAAAAAAGTCAACAACAAACTACCATAAGGGGCCTTTCAACGATTTGGCTGCTCTAGGAGCATCGTTAAATGTGCGTTGGCTGAATCTTGAAACAATACGAACATTGAAAATGTTCATTGAAACTTTCAATAATCTTCTAGCTGTGCCTCAGGACATTAGTAGAAGCTTAATGAGCATATTCAGACAACTCATATGGGTCGGGTCTCCTTGACTGTTGATTATGAGAACTCATACTACATCATCCTTCTCTCCATTGGAAAAACTCGTCATTGAGTTTAAAAGCAACATATCATACCATAAATATATGAAAATTGCCAGGAATCTCTTGATTTGAATTTATGTATCTACTCTTACAACAGGCAATGACTTGGGATTTTTTTAACTGAAATGGTAATAGGACCAATTTAGTTCAATAGATTTGGACACATGTTCACATGTGAGTTGACAGGACAGGTTGGGAAGCATTGTGTTTGGAAGCTTTTTCGGCCCCACAGTGGGTATGTGGTTTCCCTCGAAAACTCCCAAGAGTTGGATGTAATGTCAGCAATCATGGTGAGTTGGATGTAATGTCAGCAATCATGGCAGTTTGATGTTTACTAATTCTCTATTGGAAGGTTGAGTTCAGCATTTTTCCTTGGTGGGTATTTGTTCTTCTTTTTGGAGGAGGAGACTTTGTTGGGTTGTGGAAGATTTTCAAAACTTGAAACAATTATTAGAACCTTATCGATGGTCTCAGTTTCTTAACTGTCGGCCAAGATAAGGTCGGCCGATTCATCCATCGAGGTCAATAGGGTGTTGTTTCCCTCATGTGAGTAGTTAAGTGAAGTTGAACCTTCAAGTTCTGCTCATCTGTAGTTGGACCGTAAACTTCTCCACAAGATTGATGATTTGGTCTCCTCAACTAGCACACAGGCACCCTCATGATTGTTATGTTCCTTCACTGTTTGGTTGAGAGTGTTGGGGTCGAAAGACCCGGATCTATCAGATCCGGCAGCAGCGGAAGACCCAAACCCCCCGTCATCGACAACCACCATTTAATAGGAACAAGGAACAAGAGATGCACAGTATTTTTTTACGTGGAAACCCCTTCCCAAACCGAAGAGGAAAAATCACGGGACACATAATCCACCAATAAATCCACTATATAAAATGGTTACACAAACTCAGAGATAGAGTACAACAACCACCCTAACTACACAAGCCCCAGAGACGAAAACAAAGAACAGAACCCGAAAATACAAAGTCCTCACACTTTGAGTTTCACTCACTACTCTCTGTTTCTTTTACTTTTTCTCTCCTCACTGTGGTGCACTCTACTCTCTCATTTTACAAGTGTTGGTGAAACGACGGAGGCCATTTCACCCCCGCACACAACGGCCGGCGCACTGCGCCCCTGGCGGTGTCTCCGTTGCCAGGCCGGTGCAACCCGCACCCAGGGTGTCTGGACACACACCCATATGCATGATGGCCTTGCTCTGTCCGAGAACTCTGGGGACTCGCCCTCCTGGTGAGTTCTCACACATTCTGCCACTCCTCCTGGGTGCTTCACAATACCTTACCCACTGCATGCCCAGCATGCATATATATAAGCCCAGCTGGAGACCCTCCAATTAATAAGCAGGTGGCATGTGGACAATCTTCTGCCACCTGCCCTGCAGCCGTCCATCTACTCTGTAATTGCCTATTCCCAAGAACGGTGCATGCTCTGACAAGTCTGCAACCTGGCGCCTGCTCAGACGGCGCATGCACTGACATGTCTGCAACCTGGCGCCTGCTCAGACGGCGCATGCACTGACAGGTCTGCAATTGGCCATCTGCACAAACGGCGCATGCACTGACAGGTCTGACACTTGTCCTCCAAAGGCCAACTGTCCGCTACGTGCAACAACGTCCTCGGTCGATACTGCACTCAAGTCCTCGGACCATCTGTGCCCATGGCCATCACAAGAGTCATCCGGTGTTCTTTGGTCTCAGGCAGTGACAACGACCTCGGACTTTCCAAGTCCTCGGTCCTCACCGTGCACACCCCATGTCCCCGGACAATACTGTGCACTCAGCCATGTCCGCGGGAGATTTCACACCAGTGTCACCAACTGGTAAATTCTGGCCTTCCCTTTGGCCGTCCGTGCGCTACGTCCACGCACTATGTCAGCGCACCCTGGCTGTCCAGGCGCCCTGGCTGTCCGCCTCGCCCTGACTGTCCGCGCGCCCTGGCTGTCCGGGGGCCCTGGATGTCCTCGCGTCCTGGCTGTCCACGCGCCCTTGCTGTCCTGGGGCCCCGGATGTCCTCGTGCACTGGCTGTCCGCTCGCCCCGACTCAATTTGATGACAAACCAGTTTATTGAGTTACCCACAAGGGAGTGACCAACCCCAACAGAGAGCACTATTGCCAAATGACTCGTCCTTCATAGCTCAGTCCTCGTAGTTGTTGTGAAAACAAACTTTTGTTGCGCGGCCTCTAAACCAAGGAATAAGGGCTTCAACGGATCAAGCAGGGGTTACATGAGGCCACGAGCTCTTCCTCTTTTCTTCATAATTGATGTTTGGTTTGACTTTAGAAGAAAAAAATTCAACCTCTCTTAATTTAGAATTGAAAAGTAATCAGGAAGTAAGTACCTTTTATCAGACTTTTCTTTCAATTCGATCTAAGTACCTTTTATCAGAAGATATCCTCTTCTTTTGTGACTGCCTTTGTAGTGTTACCAAATCAAGGCAGCTCTTTTAAATTTAACGACGGTCAACTGAATTTTTTTGCCTCCCATCATATTTCTCAATTTAAAATAATATTATACGGAGGTGATTTAGTTGATATAGGCTTTAGGACTAATCTTGTCTGCAAAATCAAGAATATCCATACGGATTGATGGTTCATATGACTGCCACTTGGAGATGGGAGGAAATGGGAGACGAGTTGGAATTCTTCCAATCTTGCTCTTTGGGTGCCTTGAATTGCGCAATAAATCGTCAACCTTCTGGTATGGTGGCACTTCGTCATTCATGGCTTCTCAGTTCTCAACCATAATTTTTTCTAATACCAAATTGATGCAAGCAAAGAGGAAAATATTGATCAAATTAGAGATATGAAATATTAATCAATTGATATTCACTCAATTAATCTAAATGATCAACTAATCATAAAAGCTAAAAGGATTCTTTAATTGATATTCCAAGTATGTTTTCTTAATAAGTAGTCCACCGTGCCTTAAATGAGTCACCCAAGCTTAGCTTTCAAATTCATTGAGGGAGATGGGGGTTAGAGATTGACATTAACTATTGCATTATCCAAAATAGAGGAAAATCAAGAGGACGGGGAGGAAAAAAGCTGCAGACGCATGGAGGTGGTGTAATGCCCGAGTTTAAATTTTATCATAATATTGATTAATTAAGTTAATATAATTAAAATTGTGGTCAAATAATTAAAAAAAATTAGGTCAAAAGTTAAATCTGAATTGGATTTCATCGGGTTGAAGGATACCAACTGGCGTTTGATATACGCTAGTGCGTGGAAAGCAAAACGTTCACGTTTGAGGGATGCCTGATTAACGCATGAGCATGCACCAACAGAATATACACACTTGATGCACATTTGGGGAACATTTGAGCATGCTGTGGCAGTTTGCCCCTGCTCAAGGTGTACTTGATACGGCTCTTGTATGCTGCAATGTTAGGGCATAGTGTTTAATACATGTCCAATCAGTGCTCGAGCGCCAATTTAGTATAAATATGGGACTCGATTAATTTTCTATCATTTTTTAATAGAATTTAAGAGAGGAAAGAGAATGAGACAAAGAGAAGAGAGAGAAGGAGAGAGGAAAAGCTAATGAAGCTAAAATTAAATGAATACAAGCTAGAATTTGGTGAAAATCAAGTTAAAGCAAGTGTATTTTAAATTTTTCTTCTCTTATTACTATTCTTTCTCAAATTTTATAAGCATTTATTATTTCAATACTCATATGTCGTGATTTCGAAGTTATAATGATATTATTTAATATTCATGTGAAATTCTCTTTATTTTGTTACAAAAATGTATAAAATTCACGTTTAAACTTATCAACATTGTCTCACTTAGCTAATTTTTGCAATTGCTGTACATGCATGTGTTAAATTTATAATTTAATAACTTTATATGTGTTAAATTTTGTACATTTTGCTATATTGTGTTTTGGACTTAAAATATATATTTGGATGTTCAGAATTTTAGTAAATTAGGAAATGCATATTTACTTATGAAAAAGCACGTTTTTGTGCTAACGTGTACAATCAAGTTTCGACCCCAAAAAATATAGCGGAAGCAGTAAAAAAATAAATAAATATCTAATACACGTAAAAGATATTTAGTACTAGAAGCATATGAGACTAACAATCATGCGCAGTAAAGCAAATACGTAAGTAATAATAAAAAGACGCAGTTTTTTATGACGAAGTGAAAACTCAATACCCACAGTAATCGAGAAAAACACTCCGGGCTTCAACGGCCAGGGAAGCAGTGCACTATGAAAATTAATTTACAGATCGGGTGGTAACGACGCGCTAACCTAACCGACTTACTCCTATCACGTGATCCCTACCAAGGAACTCCTTGGATTTGCCCGCGGCAACGGAACCGGATACCTTCCGGTCTTCATGTCAATTTTCCCTCTCGTGCCACTTGAATTGCCAACCACGATCGGATCTCCTTCTTCACGAACCAACGTCTCCAACAAAGGTAGAAGGATGAAAGTTTGAATGGAAAAAGAAAAAGAAAAATGGTGAGAAAATTCCTTAGATCATGAAGTTCAAAGTTATGTTTTTTGGTTTTCTTAAGAGAAGCTAAATCAATGAAACATGTAAGGCTTTTTTCTCAAGTTTAATGGCTTCACAAGATGTCAACAAAGGCTGTGGCATGCTTAGGGTTTCAAGAAAAATAAGGTATGAATTTATAGTGGAGCCAAAAACGCGTTCAAAAAATCTGCCCGTTGCACCGGCGCTCGAGCGGGGCTCGAGCGCGCGGCGGGCGGCCGTAGGGTTTCGTGAGAAACCTTGCGGGTGCTCGAGCGGCCAGAGGGCGAGCAGCGAGCGGGCACCCTACTGTTTTTTAGGCTCGAGCGACTAGCGAGCGACAGGCGAGCGACCACCATTCTGTTTTTTGCGCTCGAGCGGGAAACGAGCTCATGGCGAGCGGGCAGGCTTTGGATGGGCTCGAGCGACTGGAGGGCAGACCGAACAAACTTTAAACTGACAATTCACAACCCGACATCGATACAATAATATATAAGATCACGGAATATGTCAATTAGACAAATGTCTCTAACAACATAAAAGATAAAATTTGTTGATATATTTTTAGTTACTAAATTTCCTATATTTTTCTAAATTTTTTCTATACTTAGCT
>JAODPA010014162.1:0-13362 GCA_025585075.1 Nepenthes mirabilis
TGGTGTGTGAGGACCCATTATCTAGGCGCTCGCCTAGCCTTTTGCCTTGGAATAATCGAGCAACTTACACTTTGGTAGGGATTAGTTTGGTGAGTTGGTCCTGGATTGAGTTAGAATTTTTGAAGTGTACATATATAACCACAAAACATGTATTTAAACAATCAGCATAATCTTGTTGATTATTGTCATTGGTATTATTTCTATTGTACCATGTTTTTATTTAATAGAATTTTCGTTTGCTGGTTAGGTGGTTTCATTGTCGTTGCTAGGCTTAGCTAGACACTAGTCTACCGACCATGTATGATGGTGCCTATCTTGTGGAAGGGTGGTTTGCTGCTCGTACTAAAAAGCTTCATAAGGTTTTTATTAGCAGAATATAATTTGATATCTAATTGGACTTCATAAAAGGGATTAGAGGTTTAGTCCTAAAGCCTTCGAGTTTCTAAAGCAATTACCGGCCCTTGACTGCAATCTAGGTCGTATGATTTTATTGACTAGCATCGTAACCATATTGTTATATGTGCCATTTTAGTAGGTGAAAAGTAAAATTTTTATTCACCTAACCTGGGGTCAATCATAGTTATAGTAAATCGTGCAAGTACACAAATGAGTAATAAATATAAATAATTGATGTAAAACTCATTCTTATTAAAATGATAAAAGACATCGCACAAGCACACTATAAGTTATGAGTAAGACATACCTTCAATCTTGTCATATTCGGGAGTAGGATCATTGATAATGCTTTTTAAGACAAAGGGTGTCCCAGGCCTTAGGGATTAGTTTTTATTTTGAGTGTGTAATTTATATACACCGCTTTGGAGGACAGCTGATACTAAGAATGGTCTTTTCCAATTGGGGGACAGTTTATTTCTGTCCGCAATTTTGTCTGTAGCCTCAGTATTCCTCAGAATCAGATTCCCTACTTCAAATTGCTGCGCCTTCACACTTTCGTTATAGTATCATGCTATTTGATGTTGGTAAGCGATTGTCTGTAGCCTCATTGTGTCTCTAACTTCTTCGAGTAAGTCTACACTCTCTTAGGAGTTGAGAATTACGATAGGGGTTGAAGCTTTCCACTTGGAAATTAGGTAGTTAGATCTCCACTGGGATGTCAGTCTCTGTCCCGTAGTATAGGCTAAAGGGTATTTCTCGAGTTTGTTTTCTTGGGCTTGTTCGGTAGGACCATAGTACAGACGGGAGCTCAATTATCCAACAGCCCCCACGTCCTCCAGTTTCGTCTTCAACCCATATAGCAATGTTTGGTTAGTCATCTCCACTTGCTCCTTAGAGGGTAAGTAACAGATGTATGAAATGATCTAATACCAAGATTCATGCACTATTTGATGAATCTCTTTTCTATGAATTAGATACCGTTGTCAGTCACTATGACCTCAAGTATCCCAATCCTGCATACGATGCTCTGGCGTATGAATTCGGTCGCATTCTACTACATAATTTTTGCCAATGAAGAAGCAAAGTCTGCTCCATAATCAGATATCAAATTATTTTTGTCCAATACAAATCTTAGGAGACTTTCTAGCATGAGTGTCAAAATGCCCTTTCACAGGATGGGCACCATCAGTCATATATGATCCATGGACTAGGGTTTAGCTAAACTTAGTGATGCGTCGCAAGATTTAGGTTGTGGTATGGATTAGGGAGTTACTCGATCCTTTGCAGTGGGTCGAACCTAAGCAGATTCGGTTTCCATTTTTGTTAACTAAGAACTTACGTAATATAAATAACGAATAAGAGGTCAAAGAATTGATGAGACTCACTCCTCGATTTATCCTCCGACGCTCAAGTTAAAATTTTTTTTAGGAAATAGGAAGATAAGAGGATGTGTAAAAATGCAAAGATGCACGTATGTGGGGGATGTGACAAGAGGACTGAGCTTTTGTAATGTGCTTAACGGGGAGCGATTTAGAGAGATGGAGAATTGGGCTCCGATGTGCAGCACTCGGTGAGTGGCCCACTAGGGTGCACTACCAAGGAGTGGCTTAGGGGATGGAGAGATAGAGCTGTGAGTGGGAAAGAGAGCTTAGTTCTTTCTCAGTTATTGTATCTAGCTTAAGGGTGAATCCAATCGAAGATCGATCTTATCTCTGTGTGTTCAAGGGTTTTCTCTCATCTCTTACGATGGTGAGGAGTATTTGTAATACTTCATAGAGAAGGTTTCGGTATCAAAACCTTTGATAGGTGTCCTGTCAGGATTCGACGATTGTTGGGGTATTAACGAGAGCTGCCATTATTAGATATCGTCATGTGGTGGTGATGTGACCATGAGTGGACCCCTCAGCGTTTTCTTCGGATTGTTGCGAGACGGTTGCAAGCTGCGCCTGCATTCCCGTGCTCTGACCGCTGCATGCGCATGTTCTGGCAGCATTGTCGACTGCCTGGTCGAGATGCTTCCTAATTGGTTTGCCCGTTTGCGTTTTTGGCTGGGCAATTCGATGCTTATCCCCTTGGCACATCGCTTTCTGGGCCTCAACATGGTTGCTGCTACCATTACCTGGCCTTTACTGCGCTGGGCTGGATCGGTCTCCCTCCTAGGGCTTTAGTTGTTGCTCGTTGGGCACTTGCTTTTCTTTGCGGGCTAGCAGTTGGACCTAGAACCGGATCGGCCATTGTACTATTGGACCCCATCACTAGCCCCCATGCCTGGTGACTATTTTTGCGAGTTCCCAGTATATATAATAATGGGGCGTTTCCTACGTTGGCCAATTTGCGTGCTCCTTCCCGAGACGTTTCCTTTTGAGGCTTTCCTGATTGGTGTATCTCGCTGCATTCCTCGCCGGGCATCTTAAGCGTTGAGCTTTGCTTGGAAAGATTTCGATGCCGACGGTGCTACGAACGAGGCCCTTTGCATTCATAGCCCGTTGACCTTTATCTCGCTGATGGAAGTTTTGTTCTTTGTAAAGGAAGTTAATCAATGAAATTTCAAAGCATTTCTCTTTCTTTTGCCTTGTATCTTCTGACTATGTCACATGATTTTTGGATGGTTGGAATGCTTGCACGTAGCCGTAAGCCGCTAGACGTATGACGACTTGACAATCTGGGAAGCTGGCGATTCGGTCTTCTCGAGATCCGACACGCAACGATTAGCCTTGGCGCTCGGCCAGGGAACGATCGGCCGAATCGGCCTTGAATCTACCAAGTTGGGTATTGTCAACAGGTCACTTCTAGGACATGGTGTGCCTAGGGGCACCTCACTTGTTGGGATGGCAAAGCTGCTCGCATCCTTCAGGCGAGTGCTATCTTCGAGGAAATGGAGTGCCGGGTCAATGTTCTGCATATGCCTTTGATTCTCCGTTGTTGTGGGCAAAGTTGCTCGCAAAGTTGCCCTTTCTTCGTCACCTCTTTTGTTTTGCATACGCCTTCGATTCTCTTTTCCTGGCGAGTTCTCACGACTTTCTGCCGTTAACTTTGCCACTCTTTTAGTGATTTTTTGGATGGCTCATCACAATGTTACCAGCATTCCCATTTTGATTGCTTCCTCGTCGAAGGGGAGCAACGACAATGAACGAACGACGGGAAAGATGGGAGTAGTCATCTCAAAGAGCACTGTTGTTGGCGGTGCTGAGCTCCGCCCAGGTGCTCACACTCTAGAGAGCCGGGAGATTTTGAGGGGGGGCCTCCTAGCCTCAAGTTTGTCGGATCTTTTCACCCCTTAAACCGCGAGGTAGGACTCTGCAAATTTTTTCTCTTTGCGATTATGCTTTTGTGTGGCTCTTTTGCCTGACTATTCCTTTTCCCTCTCTCAGTTGTCATAGGGGGCACTTTGCAAGTTGGAGGTTGTGCACTTCCTAGAGCAAGGGGTACCTTGCCTCTAGCGGGAGCGTTTTGACAATGGAGAGATGGAGCAGAGGGTTAATGCTATTGTTTGTGAGGCGCTTCAAAATTAGGAGTAGACCAACTATCTCAACTAGGCTCTATTCGAATCTGAGGCTAGAGCACAAGGGCTCTCCGATGCCCCTTCCCAAGCCCTAGATCGGGTTGCCTCACTCGAGGACAAGCGCTGGGAGAGTCAACAGCAGCTCACCAACTTGATGGGCATGAGTGCCGAGCAGGAGAGGGAGTTGATGTCCAAGCTTCATCTAGAGGCGGTAGCTTCACTGCTAAATGGACGATTTCAAAAGAGCATCTGTTTTTGCAAGTGGATAGTTTCTCCGGTTGCCCTGGATTTCCCCACTGGCTATCTAGATTTGAGGAACGTCGGAGCCAGGTGCCGGGAGGACCTCATCGGCTTCCTGATGGAAGGACCATGCTTTTCAGGGGGTGGTTGCTTCGGGTAGCTTGTAGGCATGCATAACTTCTTTGTATTATTGTTTTACTTTGAGGCCACTGGATACCATTGATGTATGACGTGATTTTCCATGAAATAATTCAACGATATTGATCATTGTGGTTGTGTTTTCCTTGTGTACAGAACTCTTTTGCCAAATAATTGTTTTGACTATTGTTGCATGGCATATGTTATCGATGTTGACATTGTCTTCTTGCCGTTCAATCACCGTCATTCGGACCATGCAAGCCACCGGGGTTGGGTGGCTGAGGAGCCTGAGGATGCCGATGGGCCATCGTGGGGCCTCACTTTGAGCACCCGGAATTAGAGGCTTTGGAGATGGAGAAGCCATTGATGTTGCAGAGGTATCAGGGGTGTCTCCTTCTATGTTACTGGGAGCTAGGGTTTTGGCACTGGATAGGATCGAAGAAGTCATAGAGGGTAGGAGAGTGCCTCGCCTCAATCCCCCCAAGGGTGGCGGCATTAGAAAGGGATCTGTCTCCATAGGCAGGCAATCCAACTGATAACGTTGGACTTTCCTATTGCTATTTTTCATTGGATAAATGCTAGTGCCAAACAGAAGTCGGAGCCGAAAGGTTCTACCAAAAGCGCTGTCGGACTATCGTCTCGTCTTGCGGGGAGACCTTGGCCGGAGGGTGGTCCCTTTTCAGATCAATAGGCAGCTTTTGTATCTTTCTTGGGCAAGTGGCCCACCCGGCATGTCTTTGTTTTGTTATAGGGTAGGTGGGCTAGCAAGAGCATTTTCGCTGGAACTTCTGTTCTTAGAGCAATCTTTGCCTCTTTCCTGAACACAACTCTTCCTCCTCTTTAAGCTGCTTTCATTCGACCGCACCCCAGTGAGACACTCACCAAGTGCAATACATCGGAGCCCTATCCTCCATCTCTCTAACCCGCCCCTCATCGAGCTCATATAGGTGCTAGTCCTCTTCTCACATCTATCGCATACGTGCATCTTTGTATTCTTTACATCATCTCATCTTTCTATTTCTTAAAAAAAGATTTTTGACATGAGTGTCGGATGATAAAGTAGAGAGTGAGTTCTGCCAATCCTTTGATCTCTTACTCGTTGTTTGTGGTGCGCAAGATTTAACTTAATAGAGACGGAGATCGAACCTACTCCAATTCGATCTGCAATGAAAGATCGAGTGGTTCCCTAATCTGTATAACAATCCCTATTTTAACACGTATCATTGGCGCCTTCTGTGAAAACTCGATTGAAAGTTTGATCATCGCTTGCCAATTGATCGAATACGGTCAATGCTAATGCTCCAACGCACACCTCAACTAGAAACATCGCCTTCCTTGGTTACGACCCCAGGGGTAGCTGGGGAGGCATGTAACCTACCCTCAGCATGCATGCAGTTGGGGCTCTTTCTTCCCCCATACAATGTTCATGCCCAAATGAGGGAGTCAGAGGAAAGTGTAGCCCACTGGATCCTCTTGCATCAAGCCGTTGACCTCAGCACTAGGGAGGATCCAAGTGGAAAAGTCCGCTTCTAGAAGGAGGTTCGACCCTCTCCCAGAGTACTGAGCTAGAGCCTAAGGCAAGATCCATGCTACTGCCATGGCAACCAATGCCCCCCTGCCCGCGAAGAAGCCTCTTGCAGCGCCCGGCGGTTGTAGACTGGTAATTGCACGGGGCCACATCCCTCTGTGAACCATTCGGGGTCGAGGACTCTCCTCGACGTCTTGAGGGTTGCGTCCTCCCCTTAGACAGAGGAGAGGGTGGAGGAAACGCGACAGTATGAGTTAGAGGGACATGCCGACAGCGACTCCACAAACCTAGGAAGCTTGTCATTCGCATGGAAATTCAGTCTCAAACGCTCACCAACAAGCTCCAAATACCATCTATGGAGCCTTATAGTGGGAGCTCCAACCCAGTCAACCACCTAAACCATTTTTGAGCCCCGCTAGGCTCCCGGGGCCTAAACGAAGCTGCCCTACACCTGTGCTTCCCCATGACCCTCAGAGGAGATGCTCGGATTTGGTTCTATCATCTCCGGTCAGGCTCAATTCGGATGTTCTAGGAGCTCGTTGACAATTTTCTGTCGCAATTTACCACCAGCTGGAAGAAGAGAAAGGGAGACCGCGCCGGAGCTCAAGATCCTAGTAGGTGACCGAGGAAGGCACCAAAAGCTTGTAGGGGGCTTAGAATCTCAAGCCTGAACCCCTGAATGACTCTCGGGCTAGCATCCTCGTGAGGTTACGGGATGAGAAGTTTTTGAAGTAACCAAAGCCTATCAATAACCCCAAGGTGGGAGACCCGTTGAAGTATTATTGCTACCATTGGTCCCTAGGCCATGACGTCGAAGACAACCGAGCACTGTTAAGGGAGATCGAGAGTCCGATCAATAAGGGGTACCTCGTCAAATTTCTATAGAGCCCGGGGCAGGCACTTGGCAGAGTAGGGTAAAGGTTATATGGGGGACACTGGGAGTTCTTGAGCCAGTGAGTCTCTCCTAGTCTATGGCCTCATCTCAACAAGGATTATGCGGCCTGGCCTCAGGATCGAAAGTCACCATCCACCTGGTGGCCCCTAGCACCCAATATGGCTAACGGAAGCCTGAGGAGCGGCTGAGAGACGCTCAGTAAACTATCAATGACAGGCCTCGCGATGTAACCACCCATGAGCAACGTCCTAACGATCCGAGCTGGGAGACGTAATCCTGTGAAGAGAAGAGACAACTGCTGAGACTGCCAATTGGAACGAGCCACCCCCTCAAGCTGAGAAGGGCCATCCCTTCCTCAGCGATACTCCAAAATGGAGCATAAGGGCTACGCACCCGGGGCGATAAACTGGTCCCTAAGGCGTCAAGCGCTGCCAACCTCGAGAGCCACCACCCGCTACCACGTGTCAAACTCTGGTACGCCTAACATATATCACTAGGCATGCTTGTCATGTGTGTCATGTTTAAATTAATAAAATAATTTCTATATTCATTATATGTTTATTTGCATGAATGCTTGCATAATATTGTATGAAATCAAATAACCTAGAAAGTGAGGTGAGTTGCGGCTCGCTCGTAAACCGACCAATGAATGGTCAAAGAAACTCGGTCCTGTCTACCCAGTGGCCCAGATATAGTCGAATTTAAAGCTCAATCCCAATAGCCAAGCTGTCCAAGTACAGTCAAATTTCATGGCCCAGGGGGCTCGTAGATTAAGCGTCGAATCCCCCATCAGCATGCGTGTGACAACTCCCCTCCGAAGGGAAGAGTACTATTAGCCAACCATAATTGGCGGACTAGGCTCATATGCATGTGAGCTACAATGTCCTCCGAATAGGATAGAGCACCAACGTGGTAACATGCGGGCGATGACCTAAGACTCCGCTAGAGCCTGGTGGCTACAGCCTAAAAATCTCGTCACCCTTAGCAAGGCTCACCTATGATCGTGCCGTGACGTTCCCCTAGGAGAATGAGCGCAATCATACCAAGGTGCCAAGGAAAATAAAACAAAGGCAAAGATTGCCTCGAGAACAGTAATGCCAGTGAAAATGCTCTCGTTGGCCTATCTGCCCTATTGCAAAACAAAGATATACAGAGCGGGCTGTCCGCCCAAGAAAGACACAAAAGTTACGTGCTGATTTGAAGAGGGACACTTTCCGGCCGGGGTCTCCCCGTAGGACAAGATGACGGTTCGACGGTGCTCTTGGTGGAACCTTTCTACTCTGACTTCTGTTTGGCACCAGCATTAATCTGATGGAAAACATCAGTTGGAAAGTCCAACGTTATTAGTTGAATTGCTTGCCCATGGAGACGGATCCCTTTCCGAGGTCACCACCCTTGGGGAGATCCGGGCGAGATGCTCTCTTGCCCTCCACAACTTCTTCTATCCTATCTAGTCCTATGACCCCAGCTCCCGGTGGCACATGAGACGCCCTTGGGACCTCCGCAGTGTCAATGGCTTCTCTACCTCCGAAGCCTCCAATTTTGGGGCCTCAGAGTGAGGCCCCATGGCAGTCTTATCAATGTCCTCAAGCTTTTTTGCCACCCAGCGCTTGACAGCTTACATGGCCCGGACGATGGTGATTGAATGGCAGGAAGACAATGTCAAGACCGATGACATGTGCCATGCAACAATAGTCATAACAGCCATTGGGTAAAAGAGTTCAGTACACAAGGAAAACACAACCACAATGATTAATATCGTTGGATTATTTTATTGAAAGTCACATCATACATTAATGGCATTCAACAGCCTCAAAGAAAAATAATAATACAAAGAAGTTATGCACACCTACAAGCTACCCGGAGCAGCTACCTTCCGAAGAGCGTGGCCGTTTCATCGGGAAGCCGATGAGGTCCTCCCTGTGCTAGCTCCAGCGTTCCTCAGATCCAGATAGCCGATGGGGAAATCCAGGGCAGCTAGGTAAACTATCCACCTGTAAAAACGGATGCTTTCCTGAAATTGCTCTTTTAGGAGTGAAGCCACCTTCTTCAGATGGAGCCTGGACATCAGCCCCCTCTTCTTCTGTATCATTCTATATTTTTGAGAAAGACTATTGACTTGAGTATTTGATAATATATTAGAAAGCGAATATCACGTATCTCTAACATCTCGTTTAGTTTGTTGTGGTGTGCAATACATTGATTTTTGATCATAGAGATCGGACCCACTGCCACTCGGATCAACTGAATGATTCACTCGGCTCCCTAATTTATACGACAGTTTGAGTCCTTGGAATGTATCAAATTTGAGGGAAAAAAAGTGAGAATTAGATAAAGAGGAAGATGATTGTACCTAGTGTTTCTCTATGTGTATTCTTATTCTCATGTTATGGTGTTAGTGAAGACGGAGATAGGGATATGGGTATTTTTTAAGAGGTGTTTAGTATGGGTTTAAAGATTTTATAGACTATTTTGGCTTGTGTTGTGTCCCGAGGTTCGGGTTTTCTGGCGAATTAGGGAGCTTTCGGATTTCATGCCCGGGTTGAATCTCGAACGGGTCCGGTCTTCGCGTTCCTTAACCTGGACCCTGCACAATAAAAATTACAAATAAGAGGTCAGAGGTCTGTGGGAAGTTCTCCCACTAGAAACATTCCGACATTCAAGCCAGTTATTTTCTGCAATGAACAGAGAGATGCGGGAGTAAATATTGAATGTGGTGGGGTATGTAAGTATGTGTGAATGCGATATTTGAGCTGCTTTCGAAGGCTAGGCTCCATAGGATGCACTGCAGTGAGCGGCTCACTAGACGGAGGATTGAGCTTCGAAGGTGCGCATGGCCGAGGGGCGACTCACTAGACAGAGGATTGAGCTCCGAAAGTGCGTTGGACTAAGGGGCGTCTCACTAGACGAAGGATTGAGCTTTGCAGGTGTGCCCGATTGAGAGGCGGCTCACTAGGCGGAGGGCCGAGCTTCGTAGGTACGCCAGACTGAGGGGCGGCTCATTAGGCGGAGGGCTGAGTTTTGAAGGTGCATCGATTGAGAGGCGGCTCACTAGGCGGAGGGCTGGGCTTCGAAGGTGCGTCTGATTGAGGGGCGGCTCACTAGGTGGAGGGCTGAGCTCCGAGGGTACGCCTGGTTGAGGGGCAGCTCACTAGACAGAGGATTGAGCTTCGAGGGTACGCCCGGTTGAGGAACGGCTCACTAGGTGGAGGACTTAGCTCCGAAGGTGCGCCCGACTGAGAAGTCCCCTGCTGCTACTGATGTCCTTGTGGTCCGAGAGGCCCTGCTTGCTCAGGAGATCCCAACTACCCAGAAGTTTGAGGTTCACTTGATGGTCCAGGATAAGAAGGGCTGGGAGACCCACCCCTTCTTGGGAGACCATACAAGTTCTCTGAACATGTAGCGCTGGTATTCCGAAGATCAAACACGGCCTTGGCAAATTGTGGGTGCAGCAACCTTATCACCCGGTAGCACAAGGTGATGCCGTCCTAGCATTGGTGCTATGTCCACGGCCCTCATTGAGGTCCTCAACACTTCCTCCAGCTGGAGGTTCCTGCCCCGGAGAAGGCTGTGCTGAACTCGCTGGATCCTCAATGAATCGTCAAGGGAAGTTGGAACAAGTGGCCCGAAGCTACCGTTTGTGGACTCTCCCTGGGTTCGAGCTGCTGGCCTGGCTGTCAGTTGGCGCATCAGACGCGCATTAAATGCGGCCTGGGAAAAGGAAGAGCCATCATTGCTCTCAGACCGGTGGAGAATCGACACGTGGCATAGCATTAATTGAGGCACGTCCTTTTGAATTTTTGAATCCTTTAACCACGGCCGTCGACTCCATTGCCATTCATTTGCCTTCATTTGCGTTTGAAAATTTTCTGAGTGCAAAAAACGCTTTCTGCGATTCCGTCACTGTGCACTGTTCATCTTCCTCTTTATTTCTTATTCCGATGGTTCCTGGTGTTGCGAATATTACTTCTTCCCTTACGGCTGCTGACCTCGATGTTATTCGTGTGAGGTACCACATCCCTTCTGAAATTGGAATGTTAGTCTCGAAGCCCCACGAGAGGGCATGCAGCCTACCAGATGGCTTCATTACCGTCTAAATAGTCTACCTCAAGTGTGGACTTCATTTTGACATGCCACTGGATTTGTACCATATCCTGAGGGATCTTAAGGTCCTAGTTGCACGACTTCAGCCAAATGTAGTAAAGTACCTTGTCTCTCTTTGTGTCTTCGCCTTAGACTTTGGCAGTGAAGGTGATTTTGATATTTACGTAGGGCCAAGACTGGGTTGTCATTACTCCGCGTCCTGAGTTTGCAGCGTTGAGTGGTGGCAATCCTGATTTCACCAAAATGTGAAAGGATAAGTTTTTTTTCCCGGCGGTCTGCAAGATTTGGGACATCCCCAATGATTTGGGGAATGTTGAACCCAAATACTGAAAAAACGCCATGCCTAAGGAGAGGGTGTTGGTGAAAGAAATCGTGGCTCTTGTGCAATCCAATCTTCTCGACTTCGAGAAGAATAAGGAGAATAAATGGCGGAGGTCCGAGAACTTGGTTAAGGCCAAGTGGTGACTCCAAACTGGGGACTTTGGCGCCCCTACCGACCTTCCTGTTAAGAAGAGGAACCTGAGGATCAGGAAGAAAGCTCTGAGGATAGAGGATACGTCCGAGCGTTCAAAGAAGAGTTAGTGGACTGAGTCCTCGTTCAAGCGTCCTGTTGTGCCCGTGGAGAGCTCCTTGTTCGATTACGATGAGACTGTGGCCGTGCACCTCACAAGGAAGAGTAGGCAGCTGCGAGGGGTGCCAATCCAAGGGGCTTAGGGTGTCGGACCCTCTGCCACTTGAGGTCCTTCTGAGGTGCCTTTTGGGTCCGTGGAGCTACCTATTTTCCCTCTCCCTCTGAGTCCAATGCTTGACATCCCTATTGTCTTTACTGGCGAGGTCTCGGACTAGATTGATAATCTATCCGAGGGCACTGCTGTGGGATAGGCATTGGGGGAGACTGAGGCGACTCAGGCCGAGGAAGCAGTGGTGATGACATCTACTGTTGTGATTGCTGAGGCCGACGACACTGTCGCGACTGTAGAGCCCCCATGCCTTGAAATCCAAATCTACAGCCCAATGACGATTCTACCTGAGGTCCATGAGGTGGTGCTGGCTGAGGACATTTTTGGGCTTCACGTGCTACTGATGTTGAGATGGGGTTCGTGGAGCATACTGAAGTGGTCGCGCCCTCAGTCTCAGATTTTGATGGAGTTACCTCGACATTGGAGACCAAGATTTAGATTTCTGTGGTGTCTACTGCTGAGCCACAGCGGGCGGAGACTCCTAGAGATGAGAGCTCAGCTAGTTGCTTGTTCATTTCTGAGGTCTCTTTCTGCCCTTAGGCATTTTGGTTTCTTTGCATCCATGCTTTAATAGCTTGAATTTCTTTTACAGTTTCAAGAGCTGGTCGAGAACTTCGGGCAGCTCATAGGTGGTATTGCCCAGACTTGCGCCGAGTTGGAGTCTCTCAAGGCTACTGGAGAGGCCTACAAGTGTCTGGAACTTGAGCTGGCTAAGACCAAGGGTAAGACTGCTGAGGCCGAGGGCAAGATCGCTTCCCTCGATGATTCATTGAGGATCCAGCGAGTTCAGCACAGGCTTCTCCGGGACAAGAACCTCCAGCTGGAGGAGGTGTTGAGGACCTCAGTGAGGGTCGTGGATATAGCACCAATGCTGGATGGCAAGTACTGGGATGACATCAGCTTGTGCTGCCGGGTGATGAGGTTGCTACACCCACAGTTTGCCACGACCGTGTTTAATCATCGGAATGCCAGCGCTACATGCTCGGAGGACTTGTATGGTCTCCCAGGAAAAGGTGGGTCTCCCAGCCCTTCTCAGCCTGGACCATCAAGTGGACCTCGAACTTCTAGGCAATCAGGATCTTCAGAGCAAGTAGGGCCTCTTGGACCACAAGGACATCAGCAACAGCAGGGAACTTCTCATCAACCAGGACCTTCTGAGGGTTGATTATAGATTTGTTGAGTTGTAGAGTTATTTTTTTGCTTTTTTTTCTTTTACATGTACATTGTATGTACTGTACACTTAAAATGCGAATAAAATTTACTTTTCTGTTGCAATCCTTTTCCAGATTATCTTGTGTGTGGTTATTTTTCTGAACTTAGACTCTTAGGAGGCCTTGTCGCTTTTAAGTCGAGTGTTTGAACCTCTAGACCGTCTTAGCCTGATGATGCTACATCAACTGTTTTTGCATGCCGGTTGTTTATACCCACTAAGTTTCAAGTCCAACCTTTCGAGGGTTGTTTGGCTAGACCAAGTTTTAGTCTGACCTCTTAGGTTGCTCGGTATGAAATCGAGTTTTAGAAATAAGTGAAAGGAATCCTATCCACTTGAGTTAGGGGTAACCTAGGTCTTGATCATGCGTGGGATGAGATGCAAACATTCGAATGAAGTATAGTAGGTATATTAGGGGTAGCCAAAACTAAAGTTGGCACTAGTTGCATTCCATTAGTTGAGGTTTTGGGGGGATCTTGCTCCGTGGGGTAGAATTTTTGCCCTAAATTAATTTTTTTTTTTTTTTGTAAAATTTGTATTTAAAAAAAAACTTAAAATTGAGCAAAACCCATATTCCGCATAGAAGCAATGTGAGTTTTTCACAAGGTG
>JAODPA010014173.1:0-10388 GCA_025585075.1 Nepenthes mirabilis
ACATTCTAGGTTCTTCCTGTAGTAACAATGACCAATAGAAGATCATTGTAAAAAAAAAATTGACTTTGAAAAATATAATTGAATTTATTAGCTCCTCACTAATTATATCTATTATTGCAAGCGATTAATTTATAAATTGACAGTTTTGAATAATCAAAATAAATTTTAACCCAAAGAAATAATTAAAAAGCTTTGAGGGATTTGGAAAATAAAAGTAACGATATACCAAAGAAAATAAAAGGATTGATAACAATTTAACATTCTCAATTTTATATAGACTACAAGTAATTTCTCGTGGAGCTGTCCAGTTGGGAAGGAATAAGATCAGGGGTCAAATAAATATTATTAAAAATAAATATTATATTATATGGTTCACTTGAAAAATAAAAATAATCTTCAAAAAGAATATGAAAATATCAGCGCTACAGATGGAAGGCCGATGGGAGACGAGCCGCCATCACAGGTGGGTCATCGGAGGTGGGCCAACGTCAGCAGGTGGGTGTGCCATACAACAGAATGGCTAAGACTAGAGCAGTGCGATTGATAAACGCACAGGTCTACCAACTTCCGAGTAATGATCCACAAATGAATTGAAGGGTCAGTTCTTTACTTCCACATGTTCAGTGGATTAAACAAGAAAAATGTTAGGAGGGCTTCCTAAACACCCTCCAAAAATCATTGGGTGAGATGAGATCCAATTCATTCATTCAACCTAACGGACTCGTGATAGTAAATGGATTGATAAGACATTACGTTAAAATAAACATTTATAGAAAAACCCAACAACATTACTGGGCAAAACAAACAGCATACACAGAAAAAAATAGCAGTCGGTATAGATTTTTAAAAAATACCCTCCGCGTTGCACTCAATGCACAGCCATGGGTACATGACTCTCGAGACTGCTCAGAGCAAGGAAAAATAGCAGAGTCCAATACCTGACCATGTCGGGTACCCAGGTGCTAGAGGGAAAACAGCAATGTTGCAGGATTTTGGTTGAAATGATCATCGTTTAAGAGAAGAAACAGAAATGGCTTCGAGACGGTAGTAAAGTCACCATCTTATCTTCAGACATTTTTCAAGTAGATGATCATGTGGAAATCTCTACTCTCCTTGCATCTCTCTTCTCTACCAGTTTACTCTCTCCTCCCCTACCTACAGCTTTAAATTTGCAAAATACCTGTACATTGAGGCAAGGAGCTTCGCATCAATACATATTTATTTTGCATCTAGCTTTAATATCAACATCTACAAGTATATGTGTGCGTTCTGAAAGGAGTCAGGAGTCAGCAGCGTCCGATTAGATTTGAGTATGCAGATCATCATCAGTCCCAACCCATTAACACCTTCCACACTTCCTCCTCAATCTTACTCGACGACCAGTCCCCTTCATGGAGTAGGACTCGGTAAACTTCCCATTCTCGCTGTTCGATTATGTACCTCGCAACTTCCGCCTGGAGACATATGCCAGCATAAGTTTACTTTGTATCAGATCATATGGACAAATTGAGGTTACTTCTCAAATAATTTTGCCCAAAAACAAGCGTAGCTAAACTAAATCAATCAACCCATGTAACGAAGAAATTGCAACTACTGAAAAAGCAGCAACCAAATGCGTTTCCATCCAAAATAATACAATAAGCCATCAGGATCCAGGACCTTTCTTTTTATGGAAGCCCAAATTGGTTGAAACTAAACAAGGGGGATCTCCTAGTAAGTCTAGTCAAGGATGCTGAAGGGCTGTAACTTGTAAGTCAACTATCTACATTGCTTTTTTTCCAGGGGAGAAATATTTAGGGGACACCATTGGCCACGTTACTCCACCCATCCATCAACTCAATTAGTTTAGACCCAGTAAACTTGTTGAAGCAAAATATACTTAAATAGGGGGCTCATAAGGACCAAAAAGCAGATTAAGACGGTCTGACATCCAGATGCGGATCATTCATCTGATCGTGATGTTCAGGGAAGTGACCGCAGGTGTGTCCTAGCATTACTTATAAGTCATGCGATTGATATATTTCCTAATAGGCACACGAGAAAGAAAAAAATCACCCCGAGACCCAAATGCTAGGACCGCAGGTGTGTCCTAGCATTACTCATTCATCTAATCGTAATATATTTCCTAAATAAGACAACCATAGGAAAGATGGTTGTCCTTCTTACTCACAAATACAAAGATCATATGTGAGCACAGATGAAAAGAGAGGTCAATCATACACATGAGAACGAGAGCATATAAGAATAAAGTCTTATCAAGAGAGGAGGAGGCGTAGTGTGTCATGAGAAAATTATTCATGAATATAATTTGACACACTACAAGCCAATGGGGAGTGAGATACTTTGTTTTAAACAATTTTCCATGCTTAGTTATAGGAATGCCATGTAGGAAGGAGGCGATCTCATCGTACAATGGCATGTCATGGAAAGAATAGGGGTAGTCAGGATAGGATACTATCGGAAGATGAAAAGAGCTCACTATCACCCCTAAAGTGATTCAGAGGGTGCTTCCCCTTAGAAAGGTAGAGAATAAATTGGACTCATTATTAATATTATGAATATTAGTATAAAATTCTCGAACAAGAAGGATGGAAGGAGAGATGAGGTTGGTGAGAACTGGTTCCAATTGCCTGTCAACAAATACTGAAAATATACATCAATGGAGTGAAGCAAAGTCCATTTCTTGTTCTAAGGTTTAGCTGCCGATGGTTCATCCATTGCATAAGATATCTTTCACAACGCAAATGATGAAGCGGTCTGGTTCCGAGAAGGTGCCACTGTATAGATGTTTTCCAGCAAATTTCTCGAAAGAGGTCATCTGAAAGTAAAACGAGAGGATTTGCTCGTAAAAATCATTGGTATGACACACAACGTAAGAAAAAAAGAGATCCAAACCCAAACCCACCATGGAAAGGTTGCAAGGAAATAACTCCCACATATATAAGGTAAGAGAAACTCAAATCTTAAAGGGGGGATGGCCAAAACATGGGTGAATTTCACACCAAACCACATGAGACAAAACACCCCTAAAAATATTAGATTTACAACTAAATCTTTCAAATTACAACAAAACCCAACAAGATTTGGGCACTAAACGGGAGATCTCACTAGGGAGAGACTTAAACAATTACCATGGTGAATCTTAGCGATCACCATAGATGAAAAACTCAAAAGCTTGAAGGAGAAAAGAGAATGGGAAAACATACTTTTGATTCTCCTTAGATTTGAAAGGTGTGTAGATCTTGGAGATTGAAGGTAGAGAGAGAGTTGGATGAGAGAGCGGAGAGAAAATCATGAAGAGATAGTGATAAAATGAAGACAGTGCAAGAAGAAAAAGGATGTTGCAGATCAGCGCATGAATAGTGCAAGAAAAAAAGGTGCTACAGATTGGTGCATGAAAGAAAAGAAATTGCGCGCAAGTGCAAGAGAGATACGTTTCAGGTGCCAATGTTCTGAACTAACTCCGCACAAGCATTAGAGAGGTGCGCATCAAGCACAGATAATTTTAGACAAAATACACCCGCACACTAGACAGGCATTGATCAGGCATAACTTCGTAGTGCATTAAGAGTGCAAGAGGCACTTGAGGCATAAGAGAAGCTGCTCATGAGCGACACATTAGTGTGGGTCAGGCGCAAGATTTTTTTTAAAATCATTTCACAAACAATGCTACTTTTTGCTAAGCAAGATCACTCTTTTCAATCTACATTTTTTACAGGAAACTAATGCGGCTCATGAGCGAGACATAGGTGTGGGTCAGGTGCAAGATTTTTTATTAAATCATGTCACAAACAAAGCTACTTTTTGGTAAGCATGATCACTCTTTTTGATCTACATTTTTTACCCAAAACTATTTCTTGGTTAATTTAGCAATTTGTTCCTTCAAATACATAATTTGATTTACAAGATAGTTAACATTTTGCTTTGATTGTTCTTATTTTTAATATAAGGTGTGTAACCATGTGGACGAATATGACCAAGTTTCTCACATGCATGACATATAGGAACAAACCTAGAGACGAAGTTGAATTGTCTCCTTGGGAGATTCTCAAAACATTTTTCGGTTAATGTTGGCTTTTGTCATGCCTTCAGTATAGCCAAGGCCATTTTTATTTACAATTATTTTATCGAAACTCAACATGTGACCAAGTTTTTTCATTTCACTCAAATATAATTTGAGATTATTGTTTGCCTTTTTGAGGTTTGTTTCAAAGGTCTTGATTTGTTTATTTAATGACTAGTTTGAATTTTCAAGATTCTAATATTTGTTGTTATCAATGTCTAGTTTGGTCCGAAGAGAAATTTTCTTGTTTTCGAATTCAAATAATAAGGGGCTTGTTAGTTCTTTTGACTTTTAAGAATTTCCTAAAAAGTTTATCGTAGGCCCCTTAAAAGTTATGAAACTCATTTTCTAACTCATCTTCAAGGTCATCAGATTATACTCCTATTTCTCTCAGATCCTCATCACATCTACTCACGAAAGTCATGAACGCCATGTAATTTACCTAACCTTCTTCTGAACTTATACTCATCCTCTTCGTCATCACTCAGTATAACATTCATAGCTTGTCCTTTTTGGCGTTTAAAATTTAGGCATTCGGTTTGAATGACCCCAAAGCCATGACATTTATAACATTACACTCATTGAGATTTCTTACTTTTCACATCCTTAATTTCACTTTTATTATTCTTGTCACTTTTAGGGGGGGTTGTGCTCCCTTTTTATTTATCAGAAGAATTTTTATTTTTCTTCAAAAACTTTTTAAATTTTTTTTATAAAATCGACGAAATCTTCATTGTTAAGGAATTCTACATCGGATTCATATTCTATTTCTTCATTGACAAATTTTAGGACAATAGATTTGTTTTTCTTCTATTGAGGTAATGTATGTTCATAGGTTTGTATTAAGCCAATAAATTCTTCAATTTTTTACTTTATCGAGGTCTTTGGTATCTTCCATGGCTGTGACCTTCATTCTGAATCGCTCAGGAAGAGATCTCACAATTTTACAGATGAAGTTGTTTTTAGGTATTCTTTCAACAAGATTGAACATAGAATTTATAATGTCACTTAATTTGGCTTAGAATTCATCAAAGGTTTCATCTTCTTGCATTCTAATATCTTCAAATTTGTAGTAATCATTTGTAATTTTGAATTTTTAACCATTTTGGTTCCTTCACAGGTTATTTTAAGAATCTCCTAAGCTTCTTTTTAGGTTTCACACGTTAAGGTATGTTTGAATTTCTCTGAAAACACAGCTATGAAAATAGCACGTACCCCTTGTTGTACTAGTTGCACGCATCTAATTCATCCTTAGTCCATAAAGATAGGACTTTAGTTTCATTATTGGTCATACTTTTAAGCTATGTCCACTTGGATTAACTATTGCTCCAAGCCTGTTCATCCATTGATTTCAGAAACACTCTCATACGCACCTTCCAATATACATAATTGCTTCCATCGAAATAGGGTTGAGGATTGAGGTAAGTTTCTCATACCACTTGAAAAGCTAGGGGGCCCCTAATCATGATTAGTTTGGGCGGTAGAAATTCGCAAAAATAAAATATATTTGAATATACAATACACATAAAATACTTTCTTTACAAGATGTAAATCAAAATAAATATTTACAGCTAATTCCAATACCAAAATGAGTCTGAACAGTAAGAAAATTAATACAGATTTTAATGACAAAGAAAAATCTTAAAAACTAATAGTTATCGAATAAAACCTATTGGGCTAATATAGCCAATGAGAGCAATAAACTAAAAAAGTCAAGTGACAACCCAAGTAGTACAAACACACTGAACCTTAAACCAACTTACTTCCAACTTGCAACTCCTGTTAAAAAACTCTTTGGATTTGCTTGTAGCAGCAAAATCAGTCACCTTCCGGTTTTCTTATTAATCTTATTTCACTTGCAAGAGAATCTTCGCATACTACTGGATCCCAGTGTCCACACCACCAATGTACCAAACAAGGGCTTACAGAATGGTGAGAATGTTGAGAGAAAAAATTTAGGCAATTTATCTTAAAAGGATTTTGGTTTTCGCAATCAAAAGATGGCCATACACTTTTATCAAATAGAGCTTTGAATTTACAACCTTTATGCACTAGTTGTCCTTCAAATTAATGAATGAAAGTGGGGTGTTTATAAAGAAGGTTGGAAATTAGGTTAAAAGTACGCAACCTTCTAGAAAACAGCACCCCAATGTATGTGCGCCAAATAGGTTACGCATTAAGCGCAAAAGCTTGAGCAAGAGGGCTGCCTACAAAAGAACATACTTCACTTAAGCGCACATCAGTTGTAGAAATTCAGTGTAAAATAAGCTTATGCGAAGCTTGGCGCACATTAGGCATGAGTATTCTAAATAAACTGTGCTCATGCACAACTAGAGTACATGTTAGGCCCGAGTATTCTGGTCAAAATACACTCATATGCATATAAGGTTCAAGTCAAGTGTGAATACTAGGAAATAGAACATTTGCAAATAATAGGCGTGTATCTGATATTTGTTTTCACTGATACTTGAGATTTCTTCAGAATATTTATTTACCCAATCGCAGAATATGCAAATAAAAAATATTCCTAATAAATACTTATATGGATTTCATAGCATGGATAAATAGATATGCCACGTCACAAAGGGTCTCCCCTTAACATCACTCCTATTGGAATATGAATGTATGATTTGTTATAATTGATCCTGATGATAATACATGAAATGAGTCTGTTGCCATATCTTGATTCAGATGGTTTGATTTCATCAAATATTCATCATCAGGTCTAAAATACGAAAGGAATATATGAAATAGACAGAGAAATATTTGAACTAAAGTTATGATGTCAATGTCACTGAAAATTACTATCTGCTAGGAACATGGATGATTATTGTTTTTATTCTTTCTCTGTTTTAATTTACCCTTTGTCCCTTTTTTCGGTTTGGGGGGGAGGGAGGGAGGTTGTTTACTTCAACATGCACAACTAGTTGATCAGGAGGTACCGAAAAGATGCATATGTCGAGCGTCTTAAGGGCATGGGTGATGTCATAAAAAACTAGAGGCCGCCCCTTGCCAGATAATTCCACGGGGTTCGCAACCAATAGCTCTGTATCAGGACCCCGACTAACAACAACAACTCTCAGTGGCCGAGCTAGTTCTTTCAATAGACGAGATTCCAGAGCATTTTGCTTGCTGAGATCAATTATTTTCTTCCCATCTGCTTGCATAATGAACAAATCAATTTCACATTTCCTTCTTTTCTTTGTCGAGCCTCGCCCATAAGATATCTGGATTCCAAAATGGAAACTGTGAATATATCATTATAGAACTGTCTAACAATATAGTAAATCACACCAACAACAACCAAATACAACAATAATGATCTAAAAAAAAACGTGCCGAAATCTTTGTATCATTTTTTTAAAAGATTCATAGAACGGGCAATACTTTGGTCCAAAAAATAAAATACTAAAATATGCGGAACCAAATATTGGTCAACATATATTAGTATCAATCCCTCAATACCAATATTTCTAAATATCATATCAAAATTGTCATATATAGCCGTACTAGTTAATATCAGCCAAGATTTCCCTCACGGTTCATTTGGTCTATTTTCGTAAAAAAAAAATTCAATACATCCACTACTGAAATGTATTTCTAACATGGTTGATACCAACACGGCTGCAACCGATATATGTAATTTCAACCATGAACTTAGATATAGTATGAAGTTTCATGCATTGCTGGCTCTGATGAAGATTAAGTGCATGTAGCCTTTGCAAGCATTCACATACGGTGTTGCCTTGGTTTGAACCCTGAATTGTTAGATCACAATTTGGTCTAGAAGACAACTCATATATTATTTACCTGGAGATTGTAATCCTTCAAGGTCCGCATGATGTCATAAAGAAGCCCTTTATGATCTTGGCAAACAATTTGGACAAGCGTGTGAGAAGGACTAAGAGAGTTATCCATTGTGATGTTTGGAATGCAGGTCGGGATAAAACAACTTGGGCAATCATCTGGAAGTTCAAAGTTCACTGCTGCTTTTGTAATTGCAGAAGGAAGAAATGAAGGTGCTTGTGAACAAGCAGCAACTTCAGGGCCAACCATTTCAATCTCACAACTTATCAAATGATCTCCTATAACAGCTTTTATATGGTCATAAGTATCCTCCTGCCTCTTCTTAGTGTGTAGTAGTTCCCTACAATAAAACATCAGTCAGCCATTATGTACAGACAAAAGGCATTTAAGCAAAAAGATAGACAAATGCGAGTTTTATAGCTCAATACCTAGTGAACATGGTCCATCCATGGCTGCAAAATAATGTCCCTCTTAAAAGTACTTATTCCAGCATAATTAAACCCACATTTTGCTCCACTTAACAAAAGACTTATTTTCGAATTGAAAAGTTAGTTTGAAGGAAGAATAAGAAGATTACTACTCTGTTTAGTATTGAAAAGACACAGTATATTACCACTTATGGTTAGAGAAATATCTACTGTTATGGAAGATAATCTCGTTTCCAGTTAGCATCCCACACCTTGCAAGTCCTTACCTATCTAAACATGGCCATTCTTTGCCATGTCCGAGCAAGAAAGGAGGAAAATAAAACAGAAACCCAATAACCAGCTCTTTTTTTGAGGGGGAGGGGGCCGGGCAGGGGGACGCATTTGCATTGCTCATGTTGCAAAGTTATATGAGTTAGTTATGGTTAGAGAAAAGAAATAAAAAAGTAGATCTAGAAAAAACATAGAACGTTGTGATAAAAATAATTTAAAACTACATCTACTCTTGGATGATTTTGAACAACATAGAGTGAATGGCAAAAATAGATTCATAGACCAATCTCACTTAGTGAGACTTATGCTTTGTTGTTATTGTGTTGAGCTATAATTTAATTTTCCACAAATATCTGTTGGCACTCATATTAGTTCAACATCCACCAAATGCATAGTTCTATTCCACAAAGCAATGAAATTTTAGGTAAAACATGTAAACAATACTCTCAGTACATTATCTATGGTAACTATGGGACAGCTGTAATTATCTAGTAGTATGGGAATGTGACAGTTCATGACTTAAGAAGGTACATATGAGATAAATGAGTTAGCCATCATGTTCACTAGAAGTGTCATGTTGAGCAAACTTCAATAGGTTGCAAGAACTAGACTAAAGAACAGAAGGCATTGTTAATCACAATCTACAACAAGAAAAGGTGTCAAAAATGATGAACCTGGTGTCAGTGATGAAAAAGAGGTCCATCACTCTTCCATCAGGTCTTGTAGATATCTTTACTCTCTTTATGGTAAGCTCAAGCTCATAAAGTGCCTCAGTCACATCTGCGACCAAAAAGAGGGAAAAGGAAAATGAAAAGGCCTGCTCATGGACATAGGTGCTAAGCTCGTGATACAATTTCTGTTAAACACCCAGTTCATAATGGCTAATACCAAATGAATTGAGTAATTCCTTCCATACATTCCAGTGCAATAGCCTCCTGGTTTGCATAGGATCCGGGAAATGGTCGGACTACTTTTCTGTTTTATAGTATGCTGTCTTATCTTACATTAGATAAGAGACAATTTTTACAACTCAACTTGTGACATTAGGTTGCATAGCGATAGCTCTACCATTGAGCCAAGACCGCAATATCACATTAATTTACATTTCAGACCATCCAAAAACTTGGGTCACGGTAAGAGGAATATTAACCCAGTATAATTGGAGACATTTCATGCTCATTTCGGGTTCAAGATTCCCAAATTTTGAAGAGTCCAGAGCCAGAGATGGCCATCAACCCAAGAAATTTGTAGGACACCAGCCCTATCTTGCATGACACAAGAAAAAGAATTATATAAAAAGCATCCAACTAACCTAGAAACAGAGAATTCCACATATACAAAGATAGTTCTCAAGCTAAGGCATGCACAATTTAAGAAGACAAAACTTAACTGAACAACCAGAAATCTCACAAACAGAACAACTATGCCACAAGAAATACCAAGTTGAACAGATAGAAAAGAATACCATGTAAAAGCCCTCTTCGATCGTTGCAACAAAACTTCAACAAAAACACATCAGGTGGTTTTGGTGGCTGCAGCTCCGCACGATAATAAAAAATCCCAGAGGCTAAAGAACAGGAAGGGCATGCCCCCATCAGTCTTTTCTTCAACAAACTCCACCTTGTTGTTGGTTTAGCCAGTACCCAGAATATTATGTAGCACCATTTTCCGTCCGTCGATACATCTTCAGGCCAGCCAAAATCAAATATCAACATATAGAAAGTTTACCACCCGTTAATCCAAAGAAGAAAAAAAATAAAACAATTGCTAATTTCAGAGATTATTTCCAATTAAATAACACATGCCATGACCCAAAAACC
>JAODPA010014184.1:0-13362 GCA_025585075.1 Nepenthes mirabilis
ACTCTAGACAAAAATAAGGTGAATTTGTTTTTTAAAAAATCACATTCATTTTTATATAATAATTTAAAAATATCACTAGCGTCGTATATTTAATGACTTTTTCGAAAGCATTCATGTCTTTAATGATGTTCAACGTATTTGGTTTCCCGTCGTCCATGACGACTCGAAGGGCACTTATCGTGGTCAAGTGAAACCCCCTCCAGCAATGCGGTCGGCTAGGGATTTCGTCGCGTATCGATTCTCCCTCGTAGAACGAACAGCCTGAGATTTGATAGGCTTTTCAGTTTCACTAGAGATCTGCATTACAGTAGTATAAACAGTTTGATCTCTTTCGTTAGCAAAATAATTCAGGTTCGACTCTTTAACTATTAGGGTTTACAAAAATCTATTGATTTTGGCGGAATTATAGGCTAGTAAGAATGAGCAAGAGACGGCAGAAATCGAGCAGAGTAACATGGGCTCCAGATGTTGATCTTTGTCAGGTATAGCATTTCGAACATCTTTGTTTAGGTTTTTTTTATGCACGGTTATTCATTCATTAGATTTGAGATTTGAATCTGATTAGTATTCGCTGCGCTGTTGACACTGATGGTTTCTGGTTTTCCGACTCTCTCTAGAATTTGAAAGAAGCAGGATTGAGAAACTGAAAGTCGAACGGAACTCTCTCTCCTTACCCCCTCGCCCGTTTCCATTTATCATTATTTTGGTGCTATATCAGAACATGAGCTCAGCGATTACCAAAATCGTTTCGCCATCGAACTCATCTAAACCTCAATTAAATGGGTAAATTCGTACTTTTTGACCTAATGCATTGAGAAATATTGGCTACGGAGGCGGCCTTTAAAAATTTATCGAACAATTAAAATCAATGTGTCAAAGTTCCAAAATTTCCCTTTTGCCAGTCCTGAAATTAATTGATTGTAATATATTGCCCCAGCCGGAAGTCCAGACACAATCTCCATATATATACATACCCGGGGTATATGTAGTTTGGTTATTGCAAATATCTTCATGAATTCATTCATTAACACCGCGTGCGAACTCATTAAACCAAGATCTAAACATGTAATCTAACTTCCGGTTCTTTTAAAATGGAAAATACAAGATATGGAATCAAGTGAATAAACATTGCTCTCTAATGAACATAATAAATTCAAGATTTTCTCAACTGTGTCACAATTTTGGCATGGCTTTGAAGCATTTCAAGGAAATTTGGTACAGAGTTAAGTGGAAAGTTTTAAAGGAGCCCTATTGGTGTGAATGGACTTAAGATTTAACCAATTTGATGATGCTCGACAAATATGAATTCCTGAAGCCATTTTCTAATAAAAATACCAGGATCATGCAGTTATAAAGCAGCTTTCTCAGAAGAGACAACGACAACAGGGTTAATGTTTGAAAGTCATCGAGAGAAAAAGGTTACATGTTCAAATATCATTGGGCAGGAACTCCTTGAGCACTCCTAGTCCTAATAAATCTCAAAAAAAGGAAAGAGAGAAAGTGGAAAGTAAAAGAAGCTATTTTTAAGGTCATATAGCTAATTTTGAAATTATGCTTGGATACATAAACCAAATATGTTCACCTGGATATTTGCGCTTAAATGAATTATGTACATTTCACAAATACAATAGGCGAACACTTAAATAAAATGTACTTCAACGTTTACATTCTGAACAAATAGTTAAATGTGGGAAAATTATGATTCACTCTGAATATCTACTAAAACTGTAAAAAGCACCTCTCCATGATGAATTATGCGATCGAGAGCACTTGTTAAGATGATATGTACTCAATGCCATCATTGCCCCCAAAGGGCGCAAACTTGTATCTTGTCAGCAGTAAGTAAATAGTGCCACATTTGACATTTCACATTATAGCTCTTACTTTATACCCAAATGTCTAGACTGCAAGCTCAAGGCAAGGACAGAACTGTAGGTTCTAAATTTCTCTCTGCCTTCAGAATTCTTTTATGAGTAGGATAATTGATGCTACTTAGTTATGAGGAAAATTGAGAAAAAGAGAGAAGTAATGTATCTGGTGAACTCTGCTCAAGCTAGGCGATATCTGTCACTGTCCTTCAAAGTCTGTCTACTCAGCATATTAAGAGATTTTTATGGGACTCATTTATACTGTTTAAATTGGATGTCAACTTGGTCAGGATTCACAATTGAACATCTGTTGTGTTAGTGTCTTCCAATAAGTTGTACTATGGACTAGTTGCAGAATCTTATCATAGAAGTAATGGAGGTGAATTATGAATTCATGGCTTGGTAAATATTTTTAAATCATCCTAGAAGGAAATCTCTCTTACCCGAAACAAGTAAAGGACAAGTAGTGTAATAACATCACAAAAGAAACTAGCACAAATCTTATGTTCAAAGCATGGATGAAAATGTTGGTATTTGACATATCGAACATATCGGACAATACGTGTCGTATTGGATATATTGGACGGAAAAAATTATGAAAATCGTAAGTTAATAGAATTGTATTGGCCAATATATCAGTTGTGTCTGCCAATACCAAAACATATTGGATATTGTTACGGTATTGAAAAATATCAGTAATAGGGGTCTCTTATATTGATACATATCGGTCGATATGATATGTGTATGACTTATATTTCCATCTGTGGTTCAAAGACAAAACTACTCATTTACTTGTGAAAACTTTTGGAAACTTAAAAATGTAGTATCCTGCTTATGCTCATTGGAGTGTTATATCTTCTCAAATCTCAACCTTATGTAATAAATTTAATTTCTACATGTTAAATCAATTTGCATCAAATGTTGTTAATGTTTTGGTCAAGTATAGTTAATAATTTCTTAAAAAAGTTACTCAATTTTTTGTTTTTCTTAATGCAGAAAAGTTTTAATAGAGAAGATACTGTTGTTGCTAAGTCATGCTTCATCAAAGAAATCGTTTACAAAATGCTTCTACACTGTCTTTTGAGATTGATATTTGTATGTGTAGGCAGTGAAAGGAACATATATGAGAACACGACCAGATATATATCTTAAGTGTAGTAATGGAAATTTCTTTTATGTAATTATAGATTATTATGGTAATGTAATTGACTCTTCATATATCTCTTTGGAGTGCACAATTTGACCCTAAAATGAAATTAGAATGCACAACTTGCTTCATATAGAAGTGCTTTAGTTTCGTATCTTTGTAAAGCTCCTCCAACAGGATAGTAAAATTTAATTCTACCACTGTAAGTTTGTTGTTTTTGCTATGGGTTGCACTTGCCTAAGCTGACCCAAATCCTTTAAGTATTTGAATTGTAACATCATTAGTTTTGATTTGTTAGTGTAATTTTTTTTTATAAGGATGCCAAATTTGGTATAAACCCTATTTGGGGATCTGTAAGTATCATAGTCTCCTTAGTCTCTAAGTTTTCTTCATCTATTTTCAAAAACCAACTATCATAGTTCATTTTTGAACCATAAGGCTGAATTACTTGGGATGCCTGTGCCCATAAGAAATCACGGAGCCACCCTTTTTTTGTGTTTAAATAATAATGATTCTTGATACCCTTCGTCCATCTTCTCATCAATCTACCTCTATTCTATTTATAAATGAGCTTAATCAACTTGCATTTCATTAAGGCCGCAGTAGACGGCCACACATTTATCTTGACATCTTCATCTTTGTACTATTCTTTTGTTGTACATGTTGGTCCTTCAGTGTTCAACACTTCACTTTGTACAATGAGGTTGGAAAGCTGGTATTACTAACTAATGGTGGACATTACCTTTCATTTGGATTTAAGAACTTTGACAGAATGAAGGTGTTAAAAATTATATGGAAGTTCAGTTTATTTTGCTTACATTTCTCTTCAAAATTAAAACTTCCTTCAAATTCTTCAGGATCCCAAATAGAACAGTAAAGAGTTTCAACTGCTGTTTTGTCATTCTATGTTTAGTACAATACTTTTCTCAATCTAAATTAACCAAAAAAGTGACAAGAAACTTTCATCTCATCTTGACTTGATACCATTGAGAAAAATCATCAAAGCGAAGACTTCTTTAATACATGTTGAGGACAAATTTAATCAAAGTCATAATACAACAACAATAAAAAAGTAATATGTCCTACTAAATTGGGTCGGCAATATGAATTCGTTTCTGCCATTTTATTTGATTTAGTGCAATATCCTCCGAGAGTTCAAGTCATTTGATTTACTCAAAGTCATACTACAATAATATTTTTAATGGTTCCACTACAACTGTGTTAGTTCTGAAAGAATTATCTTTTTTATTGTTTTCTTTTTATTTTTCAGGGTGGTCGTTGGGCACATGATGGTAACATTTCGAATGATATTGCTTATATCAGCCCTTAAATAATATATGGACCAATCAATTGTCAATACTTAGCTATACTAGACATAGGCCATTAGTTTCCCTTGTCCATACATATGAGATGGCTTATTGTAAAAAGATACTACCACGTCCCAAATCCCGATCCCGTCATTATTAATAATCATCATTAATTATTATCCAATTATCAATACAATTAATCGTGGATATAAATTTCATGTCAATACTTCGATCGACCAAAATAAAATAATAAGATTTAAGCACAAGACCCGAAATGCCATGTCTTATGTGGCTCAAATACTGACCAAATCATGACGTCGAATTTTACGTAAGAAGTCTTGTCTCTATCAAAACAATATCAGAGTAAACCACATCCACATGATACTAAATAAACCAATATTCATCTTATTAGTTTACAAACTGTTTCTGATTAACATAAATGCATAAACTGCTGTCCAAAAGTAAAATACTGCATCAATTATCTCGTAATTCTAATTCTAACCCCTTCGAACAGTCTATTTTTCAATACTGATCATCCTGTAAGTATCCGAGCTTCTTATTTGAAGGGGTTAATGAAAAATAGAAATAGGGAGTGAGTCAAAAGCTTAGTAAGATATATAATTTTATAATTTAACATGCATCAAAATGTAGAATAAGGAACAATGCATTAGATTCATGAAGTGCTATAAATATCCAAGATAATTATATACTCAGCTTAACAAATTTCCATGGCAATGCATCAGATTCCTTTAAATGAAGCCTTGAAAATCATGCTCAATTATGCAATTCTTATGGATCAAGTGCTAGTAGGGCCTCACCGACTAAAAGAGCAGATAATTAAAACCCGGGTTATATTTATTTTTACACAACCAAAAGCCGCACACAACCATTCAAAACCTGTAGGTGAACTGTTATGCATATAACCCTATAAAAGGGATCGAATGTCGCTTTCACTTGTGGATGATAGGTTCAAATCTCGATTACCACCGTAATATAGTAAAGTGTGTTATAACATACTATCCGCTGAATGAATACCATGGTCCGATAGTTAATCTTATGAAAACTCTACACATTTATTCATATTTCTTAATTTTCTCATTTTGGATTCAAATTCTAGTAATTCTTAACATGTAGTGAATAAAAATATGTAGGAACTTAAACATACTAATTTTTAAATCACATAAATACTAAAATTCTGAAATTTACAGCAGATAATACAACTTATTGTAGAAAAATCAGCAACCTTAAAATATTTCAGCAATTTCATCTTTTGAGCGAACGTGCAGGGCAAATTCATGAATTTCTAGAACATGAAGAGTATATTTTCCTCATATTTAACAAGTAGGAACTTGTATAAACGAAATTCAAACATGGAAGAATATTATATCACAAATTTAGAACATGCATGAAGAAATATTGTAGAAATCAGCTAAGTGATACAATTTATATGAGTTTGGACATGAATTTCATGCATTTTTACAAAAGAATGAGGAAAATTTCATATGCATGTTAAATATAAACATCTTAGCTGCGGAATCATATCATGTATGAGTGTTCGAAATAAAAAATACTCAGAGAAGTGAGGAAAGAGTAATAATAAAAATAGAAAGATTTGGAATGTACTTGCCTTAACTCTAAATTACCCAAAATCTTGCCCGAATTTACTTGAATTGAGCTTCTCTAGCTTCTTCTCTCTCTTCTCATTCTCTCTCCTCTATTGAATTTTGCAGAGAAATGACTAAAAATCAATCAGGCTTACTATTTATAACAGTAATGGCGCTTGAATGCTGGTTGGACACGTGTCAATCACCATAGCTAAACATTAGCGCACGAACGCAACCTTGGGAGCAATTCGAGCCTGAGCATTCTAGAAAGCATGCTCGGGCATCCCCTGAGGGTGCTTCGAGCGTGTCTATTTTGAAAAGTGTGCTCAAACTCCGATCAGATGTTCATTAGGCACAATCACTCTGCCCATCTCACTCATGGGCGTGCGTCAGGTGCCGATCAGATCCTTCAATTCAATGTGACCCGGTCCAATCTTGACTTTTGACTCAATTTTTATCATCATTTAACCTCGATTTTAATTATTTTAACTTAATAATCAGTCATGATTATGATAAAATTTGAACTTGAACCTTAATTTTGCTTATTGGCTGATAGCACTTATCGCATATGATTGAAGGATAAGACATATTCATGTCTTTCTATCTTTGTACAAGGAAAAAATAAATTCCTTTCTATTTTTGTACAAGGAAAAAAATTTTCTGTGAGGCATTCTCATTGATGCGTTATTCTAGTAACGCGGCTCATGGAACACATCGTATGCTAAGGTATGAAGTGATTTAGAACTAGTATGATATCTGCATAGTCCTTAAAGATTTAAGTCTGTCTTCCTCCTGGAGGAGATTGAGATGGATGCAGGAATTGACTTATGTTAAGACGGTTATGCTACTTTTAGCCGAGAGGTGACTTCCTTAGTACTGACGGTAAATTTCATACTTGTATGGTTGAATAAGGTTGAGGTATATTTGAATGGTTTGGTAGCATGATGAGCCATCCTGCGAAAATGGAAATGCATAGTGAAGAAATAAAAAATGAAGGTGACATTATGGTATGCTAGAAATTGGATAGTTTGACTTATATGGCGAATGTTGCACATCATCATAAGTCGACCTGTTACACAATTTGTAAATATGATTCGATGAATAGGCATAAGATGGGGTTGAAGGCCACAGAATTTGAAAGATGGTATCTTAGAAGGTGGTCGGGTTAAATTTTCCAAATCTGATGGGAAAAAGAGTAAGGAGTCAGGGTGAGTGTTGTATGTGGAGTCGTGCTGTCGTGTGCGGATATTCAGTAAATGGGACAAAGATTATTGCAAAGGACGAAGAAAATTAAAGTTCTCATCTATAGACAAATTGTTCTGCCAAGCTTTAATTGTCCAGATGTTGTTTAATCGAATTCTCAGTCTCTATCTACAAATCAGGTCCTTAATAAGTTATCAAGAGTGGGTTGCTCTACAGAATAGATGAAAATATTGGAAGATGTGTATTGGTATTGGGCATTTTGATACTGTTATTTCACAATATGTTATCGTATTAGTTAATATTTTCCTGTCAGTTTATAATTTTCAAAATTTTTTTCCGATATTATCCAATATCGATTCATATTGTCCGATATGTTTGATATTAATATAGCAGTGATTGATAAGGATACTGATATTTTTCATCCATTCGATAATATAACTTTGGGCTTACATGATACATGATTTTTGTTGATGAGGATGTGAATCTATGGTTTACTTTGGTCCGTTCTGTTTGATAATCGGTGGGGGACCGTCATCAAAAGCTAAGCTAGTAGTAGTGGGTTTCTAAATGCTGTTTGGTATCATTGTCACAATGATAATAATGAGTACAAGAACTAAAACATAAAATTAAAGTAGAAACTGGAAAATGAAAACAGACCGCCTTTGTGATATTAGTCCTGATACTGGAAAAGAAGGGCAATAAGAGAGAAAAGAATGAAATCCTTTTCAGTCAGTCTGTTTTAGCATCCACTCCACCTTCTCTTCGCAATAATTGTGAAAATACTAATGAATTGTGCTTTTAAATTGATGAATATATTAGTGTTGATATCAATCACTGCCATATTGATATCGGCGATGGGCCAATATGTATTGGTATAGATTGTATCAAATGCAATTTTTTTTATAACTATATTAAAATCGAGTTAAATGCTAGAATTTAATTATATTTAATCATATTGTACATATTTCAAATGCTTTAGACAATTTTTACTCATTTGAATCAATACTTTAATACAACATTATACACTAGCAAATACTGAAAGGATGAAAGTAAAACTAAATAAAAAGAATGAAATGCCACTTGTTACCAAATAATATACATTCAAATTATTAACAATTAGAGGACAAGAGCAAATGCCATACTTGTAGTCTTATACTTTTCATTAGTATAGCCAAGTTAGCAAACTCGTTATCAAACAAGATAGTTTACACTTTGTAGAGAATAAGACAATTCGTAACATTATCTCATACTCAATCAAGTTAATACTAACAAATAATAACTAGTAGCCTAGTACGTAATACGCAAAATACGATTATAATAATATAAGTTGAAGTTGGGAAAATTTATGTTACTGCTTACCACCACTTTGATCCTTGTCCTAGAGTATGTCTCCTTCCTTTCTTGCTCTAATTGGATGATTGATGTTGATATCCTTCTTATATTTGCCATCAATCACTAGGAAAATAGCAATGCATGCTATTGCTAACTATTATCATTAGAAAACTTGTGGTACTCTTTGAATGTTTCTGGCTAGACTATTGTGATGGAAATTAAGCTAGGGTTGATCCATAATAATTAGACCGTGCAGGGTACTGATTCTAATAATAGGGGAAATATCCATATCCATAAGTTGAGAGAAACTTCTATATGTTTCTCCTACTTCTGTGGTGATTCATGCCTATCTTTTCGTCCCGTACGGCAACACAGAAACAGTCTTGGAGAGATACGGAGAGAGGATGCCTAGTTGATTTAATAATCGGAAATATTGGCTTATCATTCTTGTCACTGTCATCTCAACCCAATGGAATGATATCAACTGCATCACCACCTTCACTCCCTGCATTATCACTACTAAGATTGTGCTCATTTGGGAAGGAGAGTCATTGTCATGTTGTCCTTTTCTTAGGCTTGCAATAGCAACATTGATACCACCACCTTCATCTCCTTTTAAGTCAATAGTGAGCCAGCTTGAATTATCTTGACCATCTAGATGTGATCTCTTTCACTCCTGCAACCATGAACTCAAGGGATAATCTATGTCAAATATATAACCCAAGTTGATTGGGTTAAATTAATCTTTCAATTTGACTTAAGTTTTTTCTTGTGATTTTTGTTTTTTTAATTTTAAGCCTTAAGATATAGTGAATGTAGACTAATTAATCTAATTTTTCAAATTTTGGTCTATTCCTTGTCTTTGTGTTTATAAGGTTAAAAGTATTTCAATTTCTCTTGCACCCAAAGGAAGAGGCGGTTTGACTTAGAACCAAGGCAACAATCATTTGAAGCTTGGGAGTGAAAGATTCATGATGTGTTTATTATTCAGCTGTACAATAACCAATACCAAAATTTGCAAACTTCAAATGGTTTTTAAAGGCATATATTACGTATAATACAATAATATTAGAATCGATAAAATAACAAACTAAATTATTACTTGAATTTGTACATAAAATTACTTTGTGTGTAAGTTGGGTTCCAAATGAATCCAGTTTATCTCAAAGATCAACAAAAAAAAAAAAAAATACCAATAAGTTGTCAATTCTATAATGGATATGGGAATGAATATTATTAATATTAAAATCAAACTATTGATTTTATACTAGAAATTCAAAAGCAACATAAATAAGTTGCATTGTNATTATTTTTTATGCAAAATGAAAAAATACTAACATTTAACGTAAAAGTTTTGTAATAAGCTTTTATAACACATATCTATAAATTCTAACTATAATTGCGTAGATCTTGAAATCTGTCTAAAATAACTAGTTCGCCTTTTTTTTTCTTTCTCAAGCAATTTTGAGAATAATAATAATTTGCCACAAAATATGAGAATTTGAAAAATGAGAAATGTTTTAAATTGTAGGATTAATGTATATATATGATTAATTTGTTTTTGTTTTGAAGGAAGGAAAAAAAATTAATAGATTATTGAGGGAATGGAAGAGAGGAGCGTTAAGTGAGTGAGTAGAGAAAGAAACTGAAGAATGAACGGAGAGGGGAATCGTGTTTGGGGTTGAAAGAGTGGGTGTATAAAAATACAGGCAATTATATCTGCAGATATGTGATGATACTATGCCGAAAACGGGAAATCTGGATAAGGGAGGCCTGATATTGAGATGTATTGGCTAAAATGTAAGCCATTTGGAAATTTCCAGCAATATGCTAATTTTTACAGCTGTCCTTTGGTGTTGCCATTTGCCTTCTTGTCTATTATTTTTAGCCACGTATCTCTTTTTGCTGAGTGAAATCCATGGAAACCATAAGCCAGTGTGTAAATTTTTATCAGCAGCACATAGTTTACTATCATTGGAATTATGCTAATGGCAAAGTACTCCAGTGCTCTGTACTATTCAACAATTATATGCTAGCGCTCAGTGAACAGATTGTTTTGTGATGAAATACCTGTGAAAAAAAAAACTGTGATGTTCACTACAATTTCTTTTAATAACCTCCTGAGTGATCCCAAATGGGTCGATGAAGTCTCAATATTGCTTTAGTTGGAATGAAAAACATGGTTTCATTTTGTTTTTCTGCTTCCTTTTCATTTTCTTAGAGGCATAATAAATCTTCCAGTCTCTTCATTCACTGCGGTAATAACGTTTCCTTTTGCTGTCACTAGGTTTGATCGTTTGTATTTTTGGACACTTAAGATTTTTATTGTTAGCTGAAATGTTATCTGTTTCACTTCTTGGAGATGCATACATGTTTTCTCTCAATAGAGATAGTTACGGATTGCTTGAGATTGAAGTGTTTAGCTATTTACTTTTGCCCATCCGTGCAAATGGTTTGGATGTGAATCATATTCAAGTATGGAAGCAGGGGGCTAACTGTGTGTTCAAGTTGCCTTAATAGATGACATTTAGTTTCCCTTTTCCTTTTCATTTCTCTGTGTTTTTAGATTTCCCCTTTCATCGAGGAAGGATTAGACATGAGAAAATGATGCATTTCTATGAGATAAATGACGAAATTTATTTTTGTTGAGAGTATCCGGTAGTTCAAACCTGTAGATCAAAACCAAGCAAGACAAATCTCCCTCTTCTCATTTTCTTTTCCATGAAAAGTTTGCTTTTAACATGACTTAATGTATGGGCATTGAAAACGGCAGTGTTACATGGGTTAAGATGTGCTTGTTTTTTTGGAAATTGTACTGGATTGTTTTGTATGTTAACTCTTATTAGCTCTTATACCATGCTATATTTTTTAAAATAAAATAAAATTTATGATAAGATCTTACACAGATGGTTCCTGGTTGTGAAACAGGTAAGGCTGTTTCTACTGGAGGATTGTCCCTCTCAAGTTGGCATTAATCCTGATGACCATCTTCAAGCAAAGACACCATGGATGCTGCATTCTAATTGTATGGATTTGGATGACCCGCCCCCTGGATTTGAGGTCAATAGATATTCAGATCCGTTTAAAAAGGAAGGATATCATATTCCTCTGATTAAATGGAAATGCCCACCAAAAGTAAGCTGACTTAAAAAATGATGAGAAAGTGCTTCTCTCTATAGATGATAATTCTTTCACCTTTGAGTCTTAACTGGTGTTTTTGTGCCTGAACAACTTTTCATGTAATGTTTTGTATTTACTGGTTTATATATTCTGTTGTATGAACAGTTCATCTTGAACAACAATTGGCATGTGGCAGCTGGTGAGGAAAGCAAAGAGCGCGAGGCTCAGAAGCAGAGAGAAATTAGTATACTCGAAGCCATTTATCCTCGTTCTTCAGCCATTCCTGCTAGGTATAATGTCTACTTATGGGTTGTTCCTTATCAGAATGTTCCCTTTTACCTTGTGTTTTGAGCACCAGTTGATGATTTGTTCTCAACTTCAAGTCCATCTGTCTCTCTGGACGTGGAAGAATGCAACTATGATGACTGTCAAACTCCAATCATTCCAGTCACTCCCATTGAAGAGGATGATGCAACAGACATGTCATATGCTGTTGAGACACCGCCCACTGTGACAGGAAGCTCGAATTCAACAGCTGAACTGCTACATATTGCTGCATCTGCTGTATCTCCAAATCCACACGTGGACAAGAAATCTCCACTGGGAATGTTAGCTGGTTTGGAGGCTGATGTCTTTGCTGCAGCTTCTGCTGCATTTACTGCTCTGATGAAAAGCAGTGAGCAGGGAAGCATGATTGACACTGATCTACTTATCAAAATCCTAAGCGAGCCTAAACTGATTGAGTTGTTGAAAGATGTCGGCTCATTAGACACCGCAAAGACAATGCCAAGAGCTTCGTTGATTCCCTCGTCCACAAGTGAGTGTCAAGCTGTCTCGCTGGAAAAGCCAGCAAATGAAACCTTGAAATCGGTAGCTGCGCTCGCTTGTGAATCTGATAAGCCATTGCCACAGAACTCAGAGAACTTGATCCCGAAAACAAGCTTAAATCCTTCCATGGTTTTACCAAAGCAAGCAGCCCCCATGTTAAACCTAGAAGTCGCCACCGCAGCATTGCCGAGAAAGCCAGGGAGTTCAAATGCTGCAACACTGCCCAATTTGGTTACTTTCCCTCCATCAGTCTCTAGCCCGGCCCCTTCACTGAGTCCCCTATTAGGCCCCTTTAGGGCCCCACTTGTCAAGGATGCCAATTACTACAAGAGCCTTGTCAAGCAACATGGAATGGAAAGGCAAGAAACTGGGGAGGAGATGGGAAGACGGGATAGTTACCCGGCAGTAGTAGCCATGAACTCTGTATCCGGAGATGTGAAACCGAAGAACCGAAAGCCATGCATTTTCTTCAACAGCACAAAGGGATGCCGGAATGGACTAAACTGCCCTTACCAACACGATCCATTGCTTCAGCTGCGAGCCGATGGGATGTTGCCAGAGTCTCGGAGTAGCAAGAGAATGAAACCGATGGGCGAAATTGCAGGAAGGACATAGATTTGTATCTGTGTTTTTCATTTCCGCAGCCTTGCCGACCGATCCATGGTCTCTCACGGTAGTGTATCTTGCCAAAATTTTCTCCCATGCTTCCTCACTTCCTAATTATTGTTTATAATAGCTTTCAGATACGACGCAGAAGGTAATGTTTTGAATTCGTTTATCATTTTCTTGAAGTTAATTCTGGGCTGTGTTTCAGGTAGGGAGTTACTTGGGTCGTTGGATTGGAGACTCGGATTCTCTGACTATTTTGAGAATTTATATTATGCCTTCATTTATTAGTGTTTTAAGATTGGAGAAAAACGTCAAAAATAATGTTGATATATATAAACATAAAT
>JAODPA010014195.1:0-13360 GCA_025585075.1 Nepenthes mirabilis
GTATTTATTTTAATTATTTTTCTTTACCTCACCCTAACTCAGAACAGTTATGTCTTTTGATTAGGTAACTTCTACTATTTTTACAACTGATGTACCAACTGTACTTATTTTACCTCTTTCATCTACATTAATTTCTTTTTCAAAAGACTTCAATGTGGTTTATTCACACAGTTTAATAATCTCTAACTTAAGACTAACAATATGATAGACAGACATCTCAGCATGATATTTTATTTGAATAACTTGAATAATCCTACTTTAATACTATAATGTTATTTATATGACTTTAATCGATATACATTTTACTGCAACAATCAAAACGATCTCATTGACAAAGGTATCGATGGTTTGAAGAGAGCATATAACATCTCAAGCACACGGTTCTTAATCAAGTCCATTTCACATCGTAAATTTATTACAGAAATCGATAGAAATTAAGAAACCTTGTCATAATAATAGAATTATCATATTACAATCGAATTATAATGAATTCATATCGTAAAAATAACTTTTTATATAATACAAAGTAAGACTATATATAATAAACTTTAAATAATTCATCCTACCTTGCATATAGCTAGAAATTTGAAAACTGAACTGCTTTGGATGGGAGTCCATGCAAGTTTGGGAATCCAGAAAACAAGCTTCAGAAACACCTTCCCCATGCACGTTATATTTCAATCTGACTAAATTACCATTGTGAACATATAAATTACAAAACTTGAGGGAGAAGAAAAATAATCCCCCACTGCTAAAATGGATCCTCCATTGCTTGCTAATATACAAACTCCAAAACAGTTTTGACTGCCTTCGGTGTCGTGTCTTTCTTTTCTCATCGGATGTGTCCCAGAATCAATGTCATGGTTCCCGGCTGTTCACCCGACTGCGAAGCTCAAGCATCTCTTGATGGTTTGGATCAACAGAGAGAGCGGCCCGGCAGTCTCGTAAAGCACCCATGACGTCGCCGATGTGCTCGTGAAATGCTGCCCGCAGGTGTAGAAGATGCACATCTGCTTTGAAGGCGATGGCCCTTGACAGTTCTGCAATAGCTTCCTTCTCTTTATGGCTGTCCATTAGAACTGGCCATGCCAAAAAAAAAATGAGAAAAACAAAGAAAAACCAGATGAACACAAATTTTGATAGAGATTAATACAAGTATTCTGAGCACCTAATGACACAGAAAGGTGACGTAGCAGAAGGAAACTAACCAATGATTTTTACGGTAATAAATCGCGACCCTAGATGTTTCTAGAGTGGGTGAAGAGCAAGGAGACAAATCATCAGTGAATAGGAAATTAGTCAATCATTCAAAAGCATCATTCATTCGTTGTTGAAATACTAGAATTAATCTGATTTTAGGTTATCCCAAAATCGTGATGCAAATAAACTTCCTGCAACCAACTCATAAAACCTTCATAAATTAACTCAACACAACCCCCACGAAATAGGAAAAGAGGCTACAGAGTTTGATAAAGAAAATCGAATAAATGTAGCCTTGTTTGAAAAAGAGGCGATTGCCACGTCGAAGCTCCTCTTGTTAATTCTATTGCCACGTCGAAGCTCCTCTTGAAACTTTCTGTTGATAGGCTAGAGCTCCGGCTGTTCATTTCGGATAAGAAATTATTAATTTTGAAAGTTAGGCAATCAATTTTCTAAAAAATTAAGGCTAAAGCTTCCAACAACTTCGTGAAAAAGATCTACTTCAACGGTAATATTCTGCAGAGTTCTAGCCAAGATCAAACTGGCACTAGACAATCAGCCTAGTGTGCTCAGGCCAATAACATCATATTGATGTTAAACGAATTAATTTAGTATGGTTACGTTCTTTGACTATCATCATCATCCACCGTGCCCTATGCATTATCATTCAATAGCAATAGGATCATTGAGCTGCGCGAGGATGAGTTCGGTACAACAGTAAGGTTGTTCAATATCTCCATAATGTGGCGTATGGCTGTGTATATCTAAAACTTAGCAACAATTCAAGAAGCTTCGTACAATGAGCCACCGCTTTTGCCTAAAGAGCACATACAAATGTATGTGGGCATCAAAAGCTATCAGAGTCCTCTTGCTTTCTAGTACTCTTATGTTATTCATTGTAAGAATTTCATCTTGACAATTTAGACAATTATGAGTCCAGCATATTATAATAGATTGTAATAATCGTAACTGTTCGAATTGGTAGAAAGAAGTTCTCACCATTAGGAATATAATGGACAATAAATAATGGAATGATCCTAATAGGATTCATGGGAACCAACCATCAATTTCTACCAAAAGAGTCCACACATCCAAATTAGAACTAACCGGCCATAAGAAGCACCTATCATAACTACTTTGATGTATGCAATTGAGAGAAAGGGGGTAGAAAATACCTGCAGCTCGATAACGATAGGGATAAACCCGAAGTGGGTCTAATTGGGTAACCATCTCTAGATCGGCCTTGGCCAAATCACGTTCACAGTATTCGGACCTTTTCTCGTAGGCAGATGCATTGTTCTGGGCCTTTTCAATTAGCTTTGTCATTTCCTCATAAGCAGCTGCCCTGTCGTTTCTAAGAAAATGCACCCGAGCAAGGCCCTGATGAGCTCGGGTGTGCCGGATCTTGAGGGCATTAATGTAACAGCCAGCTGCTAAGTCCAATTTCTCGCAGTCGACGTACACACTCCCAAGATTGTTCAAGGCCTGTTGTATGAGAAAGCTATCTTCAGAGCATTTTGGAATATCCACAACATTGACTATAAAAGAATTGCATGAGTGAAAAGAGAAAAAAAAAAGATGACATTGGATTTTATGAGCTAGATTGGCGTGAGTTGCAGGCCACATGCCAGAAGATTCCAAGTGTGTATGCCAATATAAGAAGAAAAAAACTATTGCCTAGAAACCCTGTCAAAAGGAAAAGGAATATATTTACTTTGGAATGTACTTTATAATATTATTGTATGTGAGCTAAGTGGGTAAAGGAAGTCGACACAAGGCAGTTCTTCCTCTTAATGGAGCAGCCCTGCATTGTCCTCATTATGTATCATTAATCAATGGTCCAAACGGGAATTTTGCACTGGAACTAAAAAAACTAATCAGTAAGCTAACAGTCAAAAAAGGCCAGAAAACTGGGATCTCTCTCCCAAATTAGGGGCACAAGGGATACTCTATGAATGCCTATCAATGTCTTTCACACTAGGATTCTCACTTTTTGAAATCTCACGGCCTAGAATGACAAGTTAAAAAAAAAAAAAAAAAAACAGAGAAAGGGAATAACTCATATTACAACACAGTATTTTGAACCTCACCTTCTAGGGTTGATAATTTTTTTATTATTTTAGAACATTGATAAAGATTTGTTTTTTAGCACGGATAGGTTGCAGAAGAGTTTTAGTATATTTCGATTGGTTTTCAATGGACAGTCTATCTCCAATTGCAAAGGAAGATCAATGTTTGTGAATGACAAACCAAACCTTCATAATCTAGTAATTGGCCCAGAAAGCCGGGCTTTAATCTGTCAACATAGCAAAATCTTATCTCAGAAATGTCCATTCTCTTGTACTTGTTTTCTGTTCAACACTCGTGTTTAAGTGTCCGTCCTTTCATACTAACCTCTCCCCCTCCCATAGAAATCTGATTGGACTAATTACTCCTAAATACTGCCTGCATCCTCCCAACAACACAATTATCTACAAGTCTCTCGCCAATTCTAATTTTAAAATTAGCTTGCCCTTTTTCTCCTGGGAATTTTAGCCAATTAATCTGGGTGTTTCCAGTATATCCCATGGTCCCACCACTTGTTTACTTAGGATGCATTAATTTGTCAACTAATCTTTATCATACCACCTAATGCTTATTGCCTAGATGTTATCATATGCAATTGAGGTCATGTATACCGACATATGCAGTCCTCTCAAGGTTAAAACACTCAGTGGAGCACTCTATTTCATAACAGTAGTTAATGATTATTCTAGGAAATTGCCGGAGTATTTCTTGAAAATGAAGGATCAAGCTCCTGATATCATCATGCAACTTAATGCCTTAGTTGAAAGGCAAACGGAGAAAAAGCTGAAGTGTGTTGAGAGTGACAATGAAAGAGAATACATCGAAACATTTGATACATACGATTGGTCACATAGAATACAAAACCAAAAGACTTTACCGAAAACACCTCAGCTCAATGGTGTGGCCAACAGAATGAATTGAACGTTGACTAAAAGAGTCTGCTATGTATTTTAGGAGGCAAGGCTCCTTAGTTTGTTTCGGGAGCAAGCCTTAAATATAGTGGCTCACGTAATAAACCTCTCACCTAGTGTCCCTCTAAATGATAATGTGCTAGACAAGGTGTGGTTCCTACGACCACTTACACGTATTCGGATACAAGTCCTTCGTCCACATTCCAAAGGACGAGAAGCTCCAAACTTGAGGCAAAGACGAGACAATGCATCTTTCTCGGTTACAAAGAAAAGATGAATTTGGCTGTCAGTTCTATAATCTGAAAGAAAAGAAACTTGTGATGTTAAAAGATGTGGTGTTCGTAGAAGATAAGACCATCAAAAATATCAGCAAAGCAGAAATGGTGATCTCCAACAAAGACAACAATTGGCTTTTACAATATGAATCTTAAATATTTGACACCGATGCCGATTCGAGCTAAAGATGATGCTCAAGGTGATCTTAAAGGCAATGGAGACCATGAGATTTTCACTATTGATTGGGCGGATGATGATGATGAGACGCATGCTGATGCTCATCATGAAATTCTTGGACTTACACCAACCATTCGACTCTGAAGATCCGTAAGACATTGACAACCCTTTTCTCACTTATTAGCTAAAGAGTATGTATTATTTATCGATAGCGAAGAACTCAAATATTTTGATAAAAAAACGGAGGATGGATAAAAGACAGAGTAGATAAAATCCATATAAGATGAGATAAAGTCATTGCAGGAAAATCTCACTTTTGAGCCGACCAAGTTGCTTAACGCAAGCGAGCTTTAAAGAGCAAGTGGATTTTCCGCTTGAAATCTGATGAGAACAATTCAATAACCAAGGTATAAGACGAGATTGATTATAAAAAGGTTTAGCCAACAGAAGGACGTCGATTTTGAAGAAAATTTTGCTGCCATTGTGAAGATGTCTTCCATTAGGATTGTTCTCGATTTAGCCGTGACCTTCAATCTAGAAATTAAACAATTAGATGTACAAATAGATTTCCTTCATGGCGATCTTGAAGAGGAAAACCACATAGAGGAACCACAGAGATTTTGAACTAAGAGGAAGGAACATTCAGTATGCCGGTTAAAGAAGAGCCCTTATGGTTAAAATAAATACTTAGATAATGATATAAGAAGTTTGAGTCAATGATGGTGAATTAGGGCTATCGGAAGACAATTTCGAACCATTATATTTTCATTCAAAGGTTCTCGGAAGAAAACTTTATTATTCTCCTACTTTATGTGAATAACACGCTCATTGTGGGGTGGAATACCTCCCGAATTGCTGAGTTAAAGAAACAACTTGGGAACTCTTTTGCCATGGAAGATTTGGGCTATCGAAGCAAATTTTTGGTATAAAAGTCTTTCATGATCAGAAAATAAATAAGCTTTGGATGTCCCAAGAAAGCTACATTGAAAAGGTACTTCAACATGGAGAAGTCCAAAACGGTGAATACTCCACTTGCCAATCACTTCAAACTGAATACTTGACAAAATCATTATATTAATGATGAGAAAGCCAACATGAGACACGTTCCTTACCCCTCAACCATTGGCAGTTTGATGTATGCAATAGTGTGCACAAGATCGGATATAATTCATACGGTTAAAACAGTCAGCTAATTCCTTTTCAATCCCAAAAAGAAATATTGGTCCGCAATAAAACGAATACTGAAGTATATTTAGGGAACTTCCAAGATATGTCTATACTTCAAAAATTGCAAGTCACTTCTAGTCAGGTATGCTAATGCAAACATGGCAAGAAACATTAATTCTCAATCTAGTTATGCTTGTAGGAAGAGCTATATCTTGGCGGACAATGTTGCAAAAATGTATTAGCCTCCCTACCACTAAAGCTGAATACATTGTAAGGACATAAGTAAGGAAATTTCATGGATTAGGAAGTTTATCTGGGAAATCGGTTTTAAATAAGAGCGGTATGTGGTATTTTATGATAATCAGAGTCATTGACCTTTGCAGAACTCAGAGTTTCATTCTAGATCAAAATATATTGATATTTGATATCATTTGGTGGGAAATATTATTAACTTGGAGTTACTGATACTCCATAAAGTTAATATCGAACAAAATGGGTCAGGTATGATAACAAAGGTGTTGCAAAGAAAACAGTTTGAAACTTGCCGAATGATATCTAAGATGCAAAGTCTTGATGGGAAGTTTGTTGAGGCTTAGGTCGCTCCCTTATAAGTCCCACTCCCATTGGCACGTCATCCAGTGACAAGCTAGATGTTGTATAAAATTTGGCTCAATTGGAGAAAATTTTCAAGTGGTGCATAATAAGCGCCTAAACTAAGTATATGCATCGTTTATTCAAAATAGCAGCGTCAGATGCACGCCTAAGAGGCATGCATGCGTGTTTTGTCCAAAGATATCGCGCCTAATGCACTCTTAAAAAGTGCTCATATGCCATTTGTCTAGCAAGTCTGCTCTTAATCTGCACTTGAAGGGCATTTGTGTGCCGATACCGCTATAAACTGCCCTGATGCGATTTCAGCGCATTCATTGCAGTCCTTTTGAGTTCTTGAGCACCAACACTATGAGAAAAAGAAGAGAAAGAAAGAGAAAAGAAAAAAAAAGAAGATTTACTGATCCGTTTCAATTCAGGATCGTATTCTATCTTCCACCGACCTTGAGTATGCTATCCTTATTATTGTAAATGGTATTTTACCAGTAATTTTTCTTCTCGTTCGTCTTATATTATCTATTACTCGAGTTTATCATTACAAGGTGGTATATCATTAAACTTGTTACAGGTTTTTATAACCAAAACTCATTGTACAGTGGACATTTTTTGAATTTATAGTCCTGTGGCTTATTCTCTTATTACTAAAGGGGTTTTTTACATAAAATATTGTGCCTCATTATTTTTGATTGTTATTTCTCATTATGCATTATTATTTCATCTTCTTACGGGTTCAAACAAGGGTTTGAAAATGATCTTCAAAGATATTAGTTCTCGTCTTTATAAACAAAACTTTGATATTCAAAACCTAACATTATGAAAAAGGTTTAGGAATATCCTTCAAACACCCTCGGATGATATGGCATCCACTCCTTCCATATCAGTAGGCTCATTTAAGAATAAATAGAAGGTTAAGATGTCATTGAAGAATAATTACGTTGAAGATAGCCATGTAACATCACTCTAAATTCAAGCTTTTACCAAGAGAGAAACAAATTTTTCCCTCACTTTTAAAATAGTTTCCTACTACTATTTTTTTTTTTTTTTGGTACTCAATTGATTGGTTGTGGTTATGAAAATAAATCATATACAACTGAGAGGTACATGATTTTCAGGATAGCACTAATGTTTTCAACTTCATCCAAATATCAGGTTTATAGTTGATGGGGCATCTGATTTATTAAGAAGCACTCTCCACAGAGAATGAAAAGCAATTCAATTACCTTAGAAAAAGGCCAAAAACTCTAATCTAAACAATTCAATTATCTTATAGAAAAGATGTGGACAAATTTACCATCTTTCAAAATTGCAGCCTCTCTGACCCTTATTTAGACGCATCAGTAAGCAATTAAGACAAGCTAAATATCTCTTAGAGACAGTATCTCAAAGGGGTTAGGAACAAAGTAGAAGCTAAGAAAATGTCTGAGTAACCATTTGAACATGGACTTCAATAATATAAAAGACATCAAACGTCAAATTTAACAGGAGTCGTGACAGGGAAACCATACCTGACCTTTGCGGAGCCCGTCAGAAGGGCATTTCAAGGAATCTTCAAGAAGTGAAATAACAGTTGAAGAACAAGATGGGTCCGGGCAAGAGTCAGCCAATGCATAGGCTTTCAAGAAGAAAGCTTCGAAAGATCTTTTTAGCTTGATGGACTCTTCTGCCTTCTGAAGCCCCTCTGCACAATGCCCTATATCATACAAAATCCATCCCTCATAAACCAGCCGCTCGTCCTCACTTGCTGCGTGCTGACGGGCCAACCGTAAACTTCTCATGGCTGCTTCTGGACAATTTAACCTGATTGAGTACACCATCAGATTTATGTAACCCATGAATATATCCTCCCATGATAAGTAAAGTTCTAGTTGAGATTGGCATAGTTATAAGTTCAAACCTCAGCAGCACCGACTCTTTTCTCACGCTAGTGCGTTGGTGTCTAACACTTGACCCCCACTCTCTAATTTGTGTCAGATTATTGTATTATTTTTTTCCTTTTGACTTCAACACATTCTCACACGTTTTGTATTACACTATTTTGTAAGTTTTAGGGAAAAAATGCAGTCATTATAAACTAAAAAAATGGGAACCATTTGGGGATTTGGAAATACCTGCATTCTTTTTTATATATTGACTCCTTTGTACATTGTTTCTTTCTCTAAATTTTTCTTAGATGATGAATCAAGCAATATGCATTTTTATTAATAATTTACTATAAAGTAGTGATATTGATCAATTATATTCTCATATTTCTAAATAATTAAGAATTTCTGGAAACATGTCATTAGCATCCTCGTTTTTTAAAAAACTAATGTGTCAACATGGCAATGTCTCATTTTAGCGCCCATGCTTATTAGTTTCAGAATCCAAATTCATTAGCTAGCAATTATTCCATGTGATGAGAGATATTAGCTAATATAGAGCATCACCACCCTTCCTTCTCCATTTGGGATCACCGGGAGGGGGGTGTGTATGTGAAGCACTAAGTTGTAAATTATATTACTCAGATGGAATTTGGACATGAAAACTCCAAAACCACAAATGCAGGAATCTAGTTAGTATGAGATTGATTCTAAAAGAGTAAGCATGCTCCATATATGCACTTAACCAAGAAAAGAGCATAAAGAACATAATGATTTTAGCAAATTGGAGGTGGGATAAATCTTCCTTATGGTAGCTTGTGAGAACACTAAACTTCTCCTTAGTCCACAAAAATTGAGCAGACTGTTCTGTTTTCTCCATATAAAAGTGGTGCTGTTACCTTCTCATATACTTCCAAGTTATACTGTTTGTTTCATGTGAATGGAAAAATTTAGAAGGTGCAGCACAAGAATTTTTTTATCTATTACAGTACAGATAGTAAAGTACAATATCAATTAAAGTTGTGCATCCCGGACATCTGTTCAATATATTATTGGGAGGCCGTTCATTGAACTAGAGTGTCTGAAAGTATATCTTAAGTGAACTGATTATAAAGAGAGAGAAAAGATTTAATGCTTTGCAATTCAGATAAACAAGGACAAACTGTGACACAGAAAAAGGGAAGACAAGCATGAGTAACATTGAGTCTTTTTTACAAATATGAGGTGTTGTGTAGAAAAAAGCAGTAGATTATCACCATCTAGCCGTAGAAATGATTACCACACTGTACCCTACTTACAAGAGTATCCAAAACATTCAAGGAAAAAGAAGCATGCATAGTGTATCCTAAAATTCAAAAATGACATGAAAATATGAAACAAAATTCATGAGATGCAGTTATACATGGCATATCTAATAAATGGTTCCAATAACTACATATCATATATATGACAAATCCTAGAATATAACCACAAAAACAGTGCGCAAAGCATATATCTTCAAGTAAATTTGGTCCCCAAGAAATTTCAAAATTCTCCATTTTCATTTACTCTTGTTTAGGAAATTGAAGATCTTCCACCTACCTCAGTAGAAGCAACGACTGCCTGAAATATAGAACACCTTTTGCCGCATCAGATTCAAGCATCTGGTAGATAACAGATAAGGATCCAATATCATCAACGGCAGACCAGCGATCATACAGCTGCAACCAGCAGTCTGCGGTTGACCAGGTCTCGACATGTTCATGCACCAGCATGCGGAGTTGGGATGCTGCGACTCGTCCCTCAAACATTCGATAATCAGGGGAAAGTGTAAGGATTGCTTGAATATCACAGAAGGCTGCTTGGTAGTTCTCCATAGCTAAATAGAGGCAAAATCGAAGTTCCAAACATTCTAATGCCAATTTAAAACCAAGGACGCGATTAATTTCTAAGAGGGCAGCTTCAGCCTCTTGTTTCCTCATCAACGATGCAGCCCTCCACATGTATGGGTAAGTTAATGTGGGGTCCAATTCTGTTGATTTGCTAAGGTCTTCCCACTTCTTAGCACCATCACAGTAGAGGGACCTCTCTTGATACATCCATCCAAGTGGGGTAGAGGATGAAATCACAGAACTGAGCTTCTCATAAGCGGAATTTTTGTGGCCCCTAATGTAACTTAATCTAGCCAACCCGGCAAATGAATAAACATGGCCTGCATTTACAGCTTCTCCGAAGTGCCGTGCAGCATCATCATACTCTTTCCTCAGAAGCCTTACACAGCCAAATTGATGGAAAGCTAGCATTCTCTGTCGATTGTCTTTGGCAGACTGTAGCAACTGTTCCAAGAAGCAGATAGTTTTATCTGACTGAGGGTCAAGGCTCATAGCAACTTCACTCAACAAACAGAAGAGCGAGAATGAGGCCGGCCCAACCATGATGGATCTCTCTTGTTCATTAGATTTGCCTAAGATTTTCACCACCCTACAGTCATTTAAACTGTCAGGAAGTTCGTGTAGGAAAACTTGCAAGCATGAGGCTGCAAGGATAGGAGAGTTCTCTTCAATTGCATATTCAATTAGCTCTATTGCATCCGGTATGGAGGAAACCAATGAAGCAAGTTTCCTGTCACAAGCATCTTTCAACCTTTCACAGCAGAATTTATTAGCAAATGCCAAAATTTCTAGTAGTACATTTGGAGGTACTACAGATAAACAGCCAGTAAGACTGAATTCACTAATTGCTCTCATACCCACCGGGGAAATATAGTTTTCAGATAAATCTATTTCCTCGCAATGCGACTCTGTAAAGCAACCATTAAGCATTGCATTAAATGGAGCTGAAAGACCTGCTATCTTCCACCTGTCACATTGTACTTTCTCATTTCCAATCCGGAAAATTACACTTTTGAAGGTTTGGCTGCTGCTTATTGGCATATCTTCAGAAGATTGTGAACTTAAATCAATAGGAAGCTCAGTAGCAACATCTACTGGCCCAAACTCTGGTGAACATTTACTGCAGGAGGCAAGCAAGTCAAATATGAGATCTTCTCCTTTCTTCTCATATTTCAACCACGACCCAAATATAATCTTCTCATGAACACTGCTTGCGTTCAACCAGGCCAATCGAAGACTTCTATGCATGAGTTTGGCCTCCCCAAGGCCCCTAAATACCTGAAATTGTAGCAAATACAAATTTGACTGCTCGTGTAGAGGACAATTTTCAAGTTCTTCATGAATTTGAGCTAAGACTTCCACATAATCATGAGGTTTAAAGTATGGAAGAACTGGCGGCTCCGGCACCTTGATTAGAGACCCTCTACCAATATCAACCAAAACAACCACTCAGGATTCTATAATAACAATAATACAGTTCATGAAAATTTAGAGACGCATAAATGAAGTTACGACTTACATGGAAGAAGAGGCCTGGGTTGATGATTTGGAGATTTTCCTTCTTTCAAGTTGGAGCCATGACTGTGGGCATGGAACGTTGAGGTGTGTTTCTCTATGAGGTTCAGAATGAAATGAAGTCCTCATGGAACATATGAGACGAAACAAGTCCCAGATATCCACAATAAACAGACGTGAATCTCCTCAACTCTTTGAAGAACAAATTAATTTCAGATGGGACATACATACAAAAAAAAAAAAAAGCAAAAAGAAGGGGCAGAATAAACAAAATTGACTGTTTCTATTACTCACAAATTCACTTCTTCAGATATAGGATTTGAAAATCCCCACTAAGAAACAGGACAACATGCCAAAATCAACTAAAAAAGCCTAAGAACACCAAAATCAAAAAGGGATATCTGATAAATCCCAACAAAAAAGGGTTTTGTTCGTTGACAAAGTAACCTACTGTTGCGCTATGGTACTTGGATATGTTCTTTTGCAAAAATTTTGCAATTTTCAGACAAAATAATAGGGCGCATACTGAATATTCTCTAGTTTCTCCTAAAACTTTATAAAGCATTCGGTGCACCTCACTATGAAGCCAAGAACAGAGCAGAAAGGGCCGAAATCCCTACCTGAAACACTGCCAAACAACCAACGAAACCATCCCAAAATTTTCCAGTAACAGAAACAATCACCTAAACCAACAAGAGCTCTAGAGGGAGAGAGGAGAGAGAAAAAGAAGTAGATACAAAGAGAACCTTTTGCTGCTGAGTAAAGTTGGTAAGATGGAGCCAAGGTGAAAATTTTCAAACAAACCCACTAATCTTCTGGGTTCAATTCGGAGACCTAATCCGAAACTCGGGAAATGGGTTTCAATGGCGTGAGTTCAAAGTGACGGAATCCGAAGGAAATTCCAGACTTTCTCTAACGAAAGTTTGGCAGAAAGAAAAAGCCTAATTTTCCCTTTCTTCCACTTCTATTCTTTTCCTTTTTCTATACTCACAAGGGAGAAACACTGCAGGCCACTACATTGTGAGTACAAATGTAATAATATTTTTATTCAATCGATGACAATATTGGAAACCGAGAAACAACACTAAATTAGAGTTTGAAATTATTGAAATTTTTCAATGGTGAGCATTCAACTGCTAACAACTCGTTTGAATAAAGTCATGCGGTTTTGGTAGTGAAGCCAGGCTGGTCCCTCGTTACAAGATCTTATCGTCATCACGCTTAATTAATCTTCACTTTCAGATGCTCGTTTGAATTCGGATAACGAGAAAGGATAAAGATATCCTATGTTTATAAGATTTCTGACAATTTTCACTTAAATTTTTAGTTGTAAAAACCGAGTAAAAGACATGATTTAGTAATTATTGTAAATTTTGTTATGAAAAAAATTCAAAAACCTGGAGGTTAATTTAATTAATTGTGTTAAAAAAATGCCAAATAAAACTAGTTCAGTTGGTTGAAATCCCATCCCACCAAACTATTCAAGAGCATGCTTCATTAAAAACTTGTCACTTTGCGTCGAACATTAATCAATTCCTCTATTTTTGTCAATTTTACTGACAAATTTTTAAAAAACATAAATACCCTTCTGAACATGAAATATATATAATTAAAAAAAAAGGAGAAAAATCCAACTTAGTGCCAACCCTACTTAGCACCGCCACCCCACCTCTCCCTTCCTTTCTGTTTTATTCAACAGAGGAGTCTT
>JAODPA010014206.1:0-13361 GCA_025585075.1 Nepenthes mirabilis
TATATTTATATTTTTTTAGTGCGGCCAATTAATCATGCTCTATAATTATAAAAAGAGAGAGAAAAACGTTCAGAACAAAAATAGAGTGGCAATTCCGTTAATTTGCGTAAAATGGGAAGGCAATTGCGATATTTCGAAAACCTGAATGCAATTTGCAACGCACAAGACGTGTCGGGCTTGGCTGCTTCGGTTCGCTTCCGGTGAGTATCCCACATACATCCTTCTCGATAACAAACACATCCAAATCTCATCCTCACCACTTGTTCCTCCACGTCATAAATCCGCACATCGTTTATCCAACGGCGGAAGCTTTCCCACCAAACAAACACACACCATCACCCCGAACCCTAGGCCCGAACCACTCGCTGTCGAATCGTTCTGCTTATGGGTTTTTCGTCGGAGGGAGACTGAAGAAAAGCGGGAGAGAGAGAGAGAGAGAGAGGGAGAGAGAGTTTAGATTTATCATCTTCTCTACATCTATCCTTTTACCTGCAAACTAGGGTTTCAGCTAATCGAAGGATAGATCCTATCATTTTCAATCGATCAGTAATATCCAGCGATACGCTTTGATCAAAATTCATCTGCTCATTCCGCAGAGATATTCATTTTCTGATATTGAACGGAGGAATCTTCCCTTTTATGCTTTGAAGTGAATCATCTTCATTTCCGTAGTTTTTTAATCGTTGATTATAAGATTTATATAGTAGTCTTATTTGATGGACGAGATCTGGGAGAGAGCGGTGGAGACCGCGCTTGACGGCCAGACGGATTTCGCATCGGTGCGAACCTTAACTCTCGACGGTGCCGTCAAGTGCGTTCACGGCCGTCTGCCCACTCCGAACCTTCTAGAGCAGTTCGAAAATCTTCAGCACCTCTCGATCGCTAACATAGGCGTTTCCTCTCTCGTGCAGTTTCCTCGCCTCCCGAACCTCCAGAAACTCATTCTCTCAGACAATCGCATCGCAAGTGGCCTCGAATGTATCGTAGAGGCCGGTCTGGATTCTCTCCGAGACCTCGATTTGTCGAACAACCGGATTCAGTACATAGAAGATCTTGCGCCTTTGGCGCAGCTGAGGCTAGTATCGCTTGATTTGTACGAGTGTCCTGTTACTAGAGTCAAGGATTATAGGGCGAGGGTTTTTGGTTTGATTAAGTCGTTGAAGTATTTGGATAAGATGGATGCGGAAGAGAATGAGCGGCCGGAGTCTGATGAGGAGGATGACGACGACGATGAGGATGATCCTGGTAGTGGAGAGGTCGACGGTGAGGATCGGCCATATAGGATGAATGATGGGCCTAGTGGTGGACGTGATGGGATTGTGGACGTTGATGAGGATGAAGAGAGTGAAGCAGATGAGGAGGAGACGGAAACTTCTAGTAGAAAGGAGAATGGGATCCACGGTCTATCAAATGGGTTTAGAGTTGCAGCGGCTGGGGAAGTGGGAGATGAGGAGGACGAAGAGGATGGTGAGGATGAGGAAGAGAACGAGTCAGTTGAGGAGATAGATGAAGATGACGGTGAAGATGAGGATGTGGTTGAAGTTCATGAGATTGAAGAGAGTGGTGATGAGGACGGTGTTGAATATGATGAGGATGAAGACTATGAGGATGAAGTGGAGGAGGTTGACAATGAAGATGGGGATCTTGCTGAGCCTACTAGAACGAGATTGATGAGTACTGAAGGAGAGATTGATGGCCATGAGCACGGTGAGGACGAAGATGATGAGGATGTTGATGGTGTTACTGGAGAGGAAGAACAGGGTGTCGAGGATGAGGGAGAATATGAAGATGAAGATGATGGTGAAGAGGAGGTATAATCGTTTTGCGTTGCATAGCATAATGTTTTCCATGGCAAAATCAATGTTTTGCTATGTCTTTCGTGAATCTATCTTTTGGTTGCTAGTTGTTCTTAATCATCTTCTGTTTCTCTGTTACTTCACTTTTGCTGGATTTCACATATTCTTTGGTCGGCCGTGCTTGTTGGTCTGTTCTGGCCAAAACATATTCTCTAATGGTTACCCGGGTAGTTTTTTGAGAGAAGTTTGTATGATGTTGTATCATCTGTTCGTTGTCTGTTAATTCTGTTTGTGTTTTTGTTTTTTTGTTTCTATCTGCAATGATTGCATGCTTTTTGTCTGACTAATTCGTGCAGTTAAGAAAAGATGAACTCAGTTGTGGATAGGGTGACATTAGAAACTTGCACTTTCCCTTTCTCTGAACTTTATTCTTGGATTAATGCTTTCTCTTGCAACAGTTAGTTTCATATCTAGCCCCACACTCCATTGACTGCTTGCTTGCTCTAGAATTTATGAATATATTGTATTTCTAAATTTCTTCACTATTCTGAACCTGTGAATAATTTCTGTGAATTTCCACCTGGTCTCAATGCATAGTTGTTTTAGACAGTGAACTGACAATGCATCGTTGCTTCTGGTGTAACATTACATGATTTCCTACATCACAACCAAAATTATGAGTTTTCCTGGTCTTCAAGTGCTCCTGGTTACCTGCCTCTACAGAATTTGTTTCCTATGGTTGATAGAAATTCTTAATTATTTTGTAATTGGGTTGCTATATGTGCAAATTTTGGGGAGAAACATATCTATGCTTAAGTTGTTTTCTATTTTTGTTATCTGGGATTGGGCAATGCTTTGGGTTGGATTTTTATATATTTTTCATGGAAAATTACGTTCTCTTGGCAGCTTTACACTTGGTATACTAGTATCTGCAGCATGTAGCTGTTTGTGATGGTTGGTATTTGAACTTTGAATTGAAACTGATGTGTTGACATTTTTACCGCCCGGCTGAGTGGGACCTGCTTATGTTTTTTCTTTAGTGTTATCAAATGTATGAGTAAGATCTCCAAGAAGAAACACACAGTAGGGTCCACAATCTAGGTGGGATATATTTTTTTTTTCTTTTGTATATCTTTGTGCAAAAATTTCTAATGTACATCTGTATTATCTGATGGATTTTAGCATGTTACTTGTTTTGTTTTTGTAGGTTCTGAGTTTGTCCTTCTGGTATGTTATCAGGGCTTTTTNTGGTTTTTGCTGTGTGAATATTGGTCTGCCTTAATTTCATTCTTTAAATTCTCCTGGTGCCCAGCGTACTGCTTATCTTGTATTGCTCACGTGGTTATGTTATAAAGTTTCACTGAGGAGTTCTAAGAGGTAGAAAGGGGATTTAGAAGGATTTCATGAAATCAAGGAGTTTTATTTAATTTCTCCTGTATTGTTTGTTCTCATCTTCACAAGTATCTTATTTCTTAATTTCTTGTGTGTTGTAAATTTCTTTTTAACAACTTATGAAATATATCTGCACTCCCAGTAAGTACAGGTGTGGCTGAGTCCTTTGTTTTTCTGCTTTCGTGTAGAAGTGATTTTATGTGTTCTAGTTTGTATATATAATTTCTTTCAGTTCTTTGGGTAATTGAATTATGAAAATTATTCTACTTTTTCCCCTGTATGAATTAGAACATTGATCGTATGCCACAAATGACTGGTTCTTTAGCTATACAAAAAAATTACGATGCTTCCTGTTTATTGTTGTTTCTATTCTGCTGAGAATTTTTTGTTTTATTTGCAGGAAGAAGATTGTGGAGCAGGCTACTTGGTTCAGCCCGTTGGTCGAGCTGTCAATGATGCAGAAGGAAGTGATATGGAGCCTGGAAATGAGGAAGATGATGGTCAAGATGGAATAGATGATGATGACGAAGAAAATGTTGATAATCTTGGTGAAGTACAAGTGGCATCTCAGCCATCTTTTGAGCCCCCGAAAAGGAAGAGAGACTGTGACGAGGAAAACGAAGAAGAGGAGTGCCGGTGGTCTTCAAGGCACCACCGCAAATGCAATACTGCTGTTAATCCCGGTGAACCACAAGTGATGCAACCTTCTGGGCACCCGAAGAGGAAGAGATTTGGCAGTGGTGATGACGAAGATGAAGATGAAGATGATTCTGGGTCTTCAAAGAAGCACAAATGAATGGAATTGACATGGTAATGGCTTTGATGATAATGGAAGAACTGCGGGAGTCTCAGCGGTCTGGCAGGTTTACTCTCGTTGGGGACGATATTTAGGAGGGAAACTTTGGATGTTGGTTCAAAATCTTGTTGACAATGTCGTTAGTTGTGATTTTGTTTCCCGCTTTTGCTTTGATGAAGTAGCCGTTGCTAATGGATATTCAAATGGTAGTTATGAACAGTTTTACCTGCTTGTTTCCCCCCTCCAAGAGTAAATATATATAAAAAGTTGGGAAAATACAGAAATCTTGCGTGCCATCCAACTGCTTGCTGAAAGCCAAAAGTCTCTCACTTGGATGTGTGTACTGATGGAGGTGGCCGTTATTCTGAATCGAACAAGTGGGCGTTTTAGTCTTTGTGCTATTTTATTTTTAAATAATCGAATATTCCTGGCAAGTGTAATGGGTTTTTGGATTGCTCATGGTTTTGCAGGCTGCGCGCTCTTTTCTACTTGTCTGGGCCCCTGTAGGCTGAGGCGGATCCTTGATGGGCTTCGTGGGCCTCCGGCTCTGCAATCGGAGTGGTGGGCTTAGTCTCTTCAGCCCACTGGAATCGGAGTCGTACAGAGGGTAATTTGATGGCCCTGATTCCTGGGCTCTGCTCTGTCTACGTTTGGACCCTCTTGAATTTAACGTGTAGCCCGATAACTTGGATTCCAGCACCTATCAGGTTTGGTGGTAAAAGCTTTGGAGAGGGAATTCCAATAAACCACCGTTCTATAAATAATAATTTTTTAAAGTTTAATTGGCATTTAATAGAGATAGATGGTTCAATAATAATTATTCTTTACACAGAAATGCCAAACGTTGCTAAATTGATGTGACATGTCAAGTATTTGGTTTCGCTTGAAACAAAAAAAAAAAAAATAATAAGTTAAACAGTATTTTTTGCTGCAAATTACTTTTCTTGAAGAAAACCAGGAAATGAAACCAACTGCCTCTAATAAAACACTAACTAATCTTAAACGACCAACCATCTAAGCCCTGCTCAACCCCGTGCTTTTCCCCAAAAAAGAATCATAAATTTTCAAAAATGCATCGGATTTCAGCCAGGATTAACGGCTAATTACACCATTACTACATACAAATAGAGATTCGCCAGAACAAACCATTAGCATCTACTGTTACTTTTAATCGTCGCTTATCTCCTCAACAATGAGAATCTCATCAATTCGATGAGATCGGCAAATGAAAATTCACCCATTACTTAAAAACTTCGGAAAAAAAAAAAAAAAAATCCCGTTGCAACGCAAAGGCAGGAGAGCCTTTAAGCATCGTGATGCAATTATATCATATCTTCTAACCTTAACTGGACATGTCAGATTGTAATAACAATTAAAATATAGTAATAACAATTAAAATATATTAGACTTATCATATTAGTTACCTGAGCTGACAACACCGCACCCCAAGATAAAAATACCGTAAGAGCTCTCAAATCAAACCAAGCAAGCTACAATTCCACAAGTCAAATCATTTCCACACCACAATCCACGCAATGAGAAATCCACAATACAAAATGAGTTCAGCAACTACGGCAGTCATATCAGGCATGAATTGAAGTCTCATGCGCTTACATATTCAAAGAACCTCAAACTGTAACCTATCAAAAGCACAACTAAAACCAGTTTTAAAGACACAAGTCCAAATATTTGAACATTGTTGAAAAAGTCTATCACCTCTCTTTCATTCAAGGGATTAGAGATCGGAACTAACCTCTAATCCATGACACTTGGTGACTAGGACCGCGCTAAGCTTCACGATCATAGTCATAGTTGTCCTCCATTTGATCATCAGGGTAATAATTTCGACGACTGGGATCCCCTTGCCCTTCTTGATAATCATGTTGTCCCCTGCCCTGGTGATGCCCATAATGCTTCTGTTCATGTTCAGACTCTGATTGCCTGTGGCCGTGCTCGGATTGATCATACCACGCGGGATCATCTTCTAGTCCAGTGTGATCGTAACCCCTCTCCCTTCCGTCGAGCCTATCGCGATCATCTTTCGCTTCCATGTGGTCATAGCCATATTCTCTATCACGGGAATGTCCACGATTGTAATCAGGGTCCTCCACTTCATATTCCCTATCCCTCTCTCTCTCTCTATCTCGGGGCCGACCGCGATCCCGATCCCTATCTCGATCACGCTCATAATCACGGCCACGGTCCCTACCCCTCTCACCATGGTCACGCATTCGATCACGGTCACGGCCATGATCTCTCTCCCTGTCCTTTTCCCTCCGGTCCCTATCCCTGTAGTGTCTATCCTCCCTGCTATCACGATCTCTCACCCTGTCACGGGATCGCTCATGTGACTTCTCCCGTTCCTTTTCTCTGTCCCTGCCCCTTTCTTGAGATTTCTCTTTCTCTCTGCACATTAATCCAGCAAATAAAAATACCAAGATCAAGTTCAAACACAGATTTGTTTTGATGCCACAATGAACTAACAAATTATCATGATAGATCAACCATGTAGGTCAGAACATCAACACAGACTCTCTATGAGGGGAAAAAATGGTTTGATAGAAAAAATACACAACTGCAGAAACTCTTTCAATTCACACTAGAAGAAATGATGCAAAATTAATAAGAAAATTCATGCAGAATGAAAGTCATTGCCGCAAGGACACGGATTAAAAAGAGAAAAGTAAAAGGAATACAATGGATGCTAACAGTTCCCCATACCTATCCTCTCGTATCTTCGGCTCTTCGGATCGAGATGAGCCTCCTGATTGGAGTTCCCTGTAAAAGAGAAGATACACTTCTTTATCTCCCATTTAATACAGCAACTGTTTCACAAAAAATTTAACCTAAAAGTAAAATAAAAGGCAAATGTGGAGATTAGATTACAAAGAGTAAAGATCACATCTTTTGAACGGTCTCTGCTCATAATTGTGAGAGATAAATTTGGACAAAAATAAGGTGCTGGCAGCATCCGCCAACTTTCAGGCATTTGGCAAAACAAGGTCTCCTCCCAGCATTAGCGTCTCTAAAGCTAGCATCAATCTTTCAGCAGGTCTCTTCCAGGTTCCCAGGTGGGGAATTCACAGTGGCAATATGACCCATCCCTGCAGTGCCCCAACCCGGCCCATTCAACAAGGAAAAAAAACTGGTTTAACATCTTCACTATTTCATGTAAATGCCAATTCTCTATTAAGGGAATGTCAATTGTTGCATGATTGATGATCTTTATGCCGGTATGATTATAGTCTTGGATTCTGATACGTATGAAACTACTAAATGATAAATAAATGTTGTATCAGAGACTTCTAATTTATGGTGTTTGTTTTTGATATTTGACTGTTTGGAGTACTGGAAAATTTTAATTTATGGTGCTTGTTTTTGCTATTCCACTGTTTGAAGTTTGAACCATATTAGGGATTAATTTGTACAAATTATGTGTGACTTTATTTTATAATATTTTTATTTAAAAGAGGAGTTTATGTGTGATGCCATTTCACTGGAAATTATAAGTCCAAACTTGCATATATTCAAGCTTGTGGTAAATGCATGATTTAATTTTGTTTATTAAAAAAAAAAGGCTACAATGGGTAGAACATTGTGACGGTAATCCCCAACCACGGAGGAGCTGGGACTGAGTACCAAAATTTCTTCCCTGACGGAGAATAGAATGTGGCAAAAAATGGGGTAGGGGGAGGGATGGTGTAAAATCAGTCCTGACCCAACCCATTGCTATTCCTAATTTACTAACAGGAAATAATAAACACACTTGCCCAGGGCAATGGCCATAGATTGGATCCTCACCAACTTCTTCTCTCATTTTCACCTATCAAAAATCTTCAATGAATAGTTCAATAGAGAATGATATTTAATCATAAGATAACTTCAAAAACAAAAGGAAATTCTTAGAGGACAGCTTTGATAAAAATAAGTAAAATCTTTCACTGGAAACAAACAATTGAAGTAGGAGCATAAAAACAGACGGTGAAACTCCAAAGTAGGAATGGAGAAATTCACACTAAGTTACAAATAACACCTTAACAGTTGGAAAGCCAATTAACATGGTCTGGATGGCTGAAATATAGCCAGATAAGGCAAAAAATGAAAGCAGTATTTAGTTAAGGTTAGAGTACAAGAGCAAGATAATGCAAAACAGAGAGGGAGGATAATCAAGTTTTAACCAATATCAGAGGGAGGTCTGAGCCCTACAAAAAAAAGGTCGAAGGAAAGAGTTGGCAATAATCCACTTGGAAGAGGTGCTAAAAGAGGATAACATAAAACCTTCAATTTTCAGAAAGTAGTATTGGCTTGGATGGGAGAGAGTTTCACCGTACAGACTCCAATAAGTAAGACTCGTTGCTTGGCTGATGTTAATCCTTTTTGTTACAAATTCCCATCAGAAATAATCTCACACCAAAACATTAAGTAGCAAGTCAATCCATGTACTAAGGGCAGAGATCAGCTGACAGAAGACAAAATAACCCAACAGTGCGGGAAAAACAAGTTGGCACTGGTTCATAATCATGGCATCAGGCATCTCAGCAATTTACTTTCTTCCATTCTCTTTTTAAGGGAAATGAATTTTTAGGCATCTTAGAAACCCGAGTATTAACCAGGAATGCAGTATAAATGTAGTCTGACCAACACACCCATTTTTGGGAATGGGTAATTCCACATGGTGACCCAGGAAGTTCACAATTCGAACTGAAGAATTAACTGAATGATCTCTATCAACACCTCTTGCCCCTTGGAAGACGCATCTCTGCATTCTATTTTGTTTCCGGTGAAGTTTACCAGTGTCATTTACCAACTTTAAAAGCAGAAGCAAGATGATTGTACTAGCTTTTCACCAATCAGGATTTTGCATATTCTACATGAAAGAAAATTTTTAAGGATTGACATGTGCATTGGTTTACCTCCCAGAATGCCTTTGACTAGCATCTTCACCTCCGACCCTTGTTGTCCCCAGTCCACCACCCAGTCTGCGAGGTCGCCAATTCGGAACAGTTCTTCCACGTTCCACATCCACAAGTACTCTTCTCCCATCAATTTTTCTTCCATCAGCTTGCTTATAGGCACCTGCACACAAAAATAAGCAACTTAAGTAGTACTCAAACACGTGGTGAGTTGGTGACATTCATTGCCCATTCGAAACAGCATAAACTACAAAGCGAACCTTTCATGTCCCGAGTATGTGCATACTCTATGAAAGCATAGCCTTTGGGTTTGTTTGTCTCTTTATCATATATCATTTTAACCTGGCCCAAAGCAGGCAAAAATTATAGTTACAGGTAAAATTAAGAAGAATGAAGAAGGCATAGAATGACAAAAGGCAAGCTAGTTTCCCTAGCATCTAAACAACAATTTTATGAGGAATGGTTAGAAGCAAAATCCTAAATGGCACGGTAGATAGGCACATTGCCTTACTAGCCGCGCTCACCTTTTAGCCATAAAGCTCCACATGCGGGGTGCACCATCAGCACTGCTAGAGTTGTAGAAATACTGACGAATGTAGCCAATACAGTTGTTGAACAGACTATCCCCTTACCAGGGCAATTTCTCATTATGTAAAAAAGATTAAGATCCCCTTACCAGGGAATTTTTTTATGAGGAAAGAATAGTTACAGGTAATATGGAAGATACCAGGATCCTTTCTCAACAGCTGATAGGTTTTCGACAGCCTCTAAATAAGAAGTAAAATTCTCAGCAGAAATAATAGGAGGTAGCGAAATTAAGTTGAAAGGAGAGAGATGTTTATACTCCCGACATTTTACCCATGGCAGTTTAAAGCTAGAAGTTGTCAGTCCTCTTGTGTAGCTCGTAAAATAAGGCCAAAGCACAATGCGTCAGCTCTGCTCAACTTACTATTTTCAGCTTTTCCGTGGAGGATGAAGCACCATCTTTACAATCAGATTGGAAGGACAAGAACTAAGAGTGGAAGATACCATGAAAAAAATATACTACCTCTCCAATAATTTTGCTCAACCTTTGATCTTCTGACTAGAATGACACCTAGAAGCTGGTATAGATCCCAAGTCCCAAAACTCTCCAGCAATTGAATCAGACAAAAGGATCACGGGACATGAATGACAAACCCATATACAGGCTAAAAAGCCAAGACACACGTGCTACATGTCACAACATACATGGATGACTTGGATCTCCATGAAATTCTATCCTATAGTGTACAAATAAATTTGTATTCCATAAGGTGGGTTTAAAATCTAAACACGACATGTCACTTACAAATTCTGGGTAACCATCACTATGTTGGACAAAAGAGGAAACATTTGAAGACCAACTAACTAGCTTAAAACTCCAAAAAGGATCTAGACAACTAACCATGTAGTATGCAAAGGAGATGATGAAATTTCCTATTAAAATCTTTCAGTTGCAGCACAATCAAACAAATCAAAACTTGAATAAAACAAAAAAGGTGGAAAAAACCTGGTGAAATTTGTGTTGTAAAACAAGTACTTGGAGTAAGGAAATATCAATACAAAAAATGAACTTATTAAAACATGTTTCCAAAAGTTGAAATTTTCTTTATTTTTTTTTTCTTTTTGTATAAATGAGTGAAGTTGGTTGGCACTAGAGGCAGGCCTGGCTTGGGCTAAGATAAGTATCTGCCGCTACTCTAGTGTCCCCAATGCATTTGAAAAAGTTTCTTTCAAGGAGACAAAAAAAGCAGATTAAATGGGGAAAGAAAGAGAAAGGAAAGCAGTTGTTCAACACGAGTGATCTCTTACCGAAGATAAAAGGGAATAACCTGATCCCCTCTAGGGGGAAGCTCATAAATACCTACCCGCTTTATGGGCCCATAAGTCTCAAACTCCCTTTTGAGTCTGCTCTCTGTGGTCTCATAACTCTGCAACAAGCCAACAGAATTACTTAAATCTCCTGTACACAATTGTGTAAAAGGAAAAGGAACGGTGTAGGCATGGATGAAAAATCACTAACAAGTCTAGCGACAAAAAGTGTCTTGTAAGGGTCTCCTGTTGCATTTGGGTCATTTTGTGGATCATCTGCAAAGACAGGTAGATAAGAATCCCAAATATCAAAAAGGTTCCAATATTTGACACATACAAGACTCCTAGATAGAGCAATCACATTTCTCAAGCTCCTCAGCAGCCTTTTCTGCACCTTTCTCTAATCGTAATTTGTGAATTCTGGCCCTTCTTTGCATCTATCCGCAGAAATATTCATCAGCAGAAAACAGATAGACAAATACTAAACCATCTAGAAAGTAAATGTACTAATAAGATCCAACTGCCAAAAACACACAAACAAAACATGAATAGACATTTCAACAACTTATATAGCCAATAAAGATTAGTGAATGCTGTAGTTAACTGATCAAGAAAGTTCCAACTGAAAAACACAGGAGCAAGCAGATGTGAACTTTCCACTATTATTTTTGATGTAACCAAAATAGTCAATTAGACGCTGCGAAAACCGTGATACATGCCTTACAACATATCTAAACAGGTAATGACTTGAAAAATGAAATTTACAACAAATAAGTTATGTTCTGTACTTATAATTAACTTGCAAATCCATGCTAAGAAACTAGATTTGTGCTAGCTTTAACATCAACATAAACCAAGTGGTTTTGGTGGTTAACAAGAAATGACAAAATCAATTTCAAAGTTCACAGGAAGAATGAAAAATTAGAGTTTGCAACAAATAATAATGGACTTATTTACGAAGACACCAAGAGGTACCGTGTCACCCATACAATTTCCACTCGTGAGGTACTTAGGAGCCTATACTTCAGTACCACATAAATGTGTGCTAGGCTACGTATCAATTTTAAAACAATAATCCAAGGAGAAGGATATCAGTCACTCTTAGAGTAGACCAAAAATCATTATAGAGACCATGCCCATATATTCCCAAGGTGATGCTGTGAATTCCAAATTGCAAGAAACATTAGATTTCAAGCCTCTAAGTGTTCAACACATCCAACAGCAATAACAAAAATGGACACCAGATGTCATATGTAAACAGATGAGGTTTATGCAATCCACACACAAAAAAGAGAAGTTGAGCCATAAACCAATCCCTTTCTAGAATATGGCTCAAGGTATTAACACAAAAAAATGGATAAAAACAAAATACCGGTGTTTCAGCCTCCTGAACAGGTGGGGCATATTCAGGATCATTTGGCTCAGCGAAGAGACTTACAAACTGCGCTATACCTTCAGGTAGAAGGCAAATGAGGAAATCATTAGTTGCAACCTGGCATATGTGTAAAGGTTCTCCAGCTGATAAATTTATTGAAATAATATAGCATAGGAAACTACCCATTACCAGTATATTGCGGACATTTTCTCTTCTCTGGAGGAGGTTTGAACTCCAATGGAGGTCGGGGCTCAAAGAGCTTCAATAGATTGGGTGTCAAACCAGTGGGATGGCCCTGCCCAATCTGAGTGCAGCACAAACAAAATAAAAAATGAACTCAAGGCTACGTCTTACAAAATATAACTCAAGCAACTAGTAAGGTTGCCAAAAGTATCCTAACCAAATCAAAATCAGCCCTTAGTCAATAGCACAAGAAGCATATCAGACTCCGTTCAACATCATCAGGTCGGTTTTAAATCAAGCAAGCAAAATGAAAATCGACTCAATCTGCAAAGCACACCTTACAAGACAAAACTCATCAACATGTGACCGGTTGTAAGTAATATAGGAAGCATATATGGACTATCACAGATACAGATATCAGGGCTAGCAATGGGTTGTTTTCAGGAAATTGACAACTATTCTAGTTATTCACAGCAGAAACTTTGTTGAATAAACGAAAAACACAAATCAAAGCAGTGATGAATCTGACAAGTGAAAATCCAAAGTATAAACACTGTATCAAAAAGAACCCTAAGTTAAAGCCACAGGAAACGAATGAAACTATGTTCCACTAACATTAGGGTTGCAAATCAATCGAAACATCCTTAGGTGATCAGTAAACGACGAGATTAATCCTACAACATCAAGAAATAAGACGAGAAAAGGCATACTAGTTTGAGTTGAAGAACATTAGCGCGGTTCTGAGCTTTAGCGCGCGCCTGAACGGCTGCGTTCTGATTGCGCATGAATGCATCGTTGAAGTCACTCATGTTCAAGAAATCGACGAAGCTAGGGTATTCGACAGATTTGGCGTTGATCTGATTGTGTTTGTGAGAAGGAAATCGGAAGACAACGCGGCACAAAAGCAACGGGGGTTGAAGATTTAGGTTCTTGTATTTAAGCGAGATCAGTCACATGAGTCCGAAACTTGAATTAGTCTGGTTCCGGATCCGGGTCATATGTCAAAATTTTTATTTAGATAAAACAAGTTATGAGATAATTAATCAAATCATTAAAAGTGAAAAAACATAATA
>JAODPA010014207.1:0-38764 GCA_025585075.1 Nepenthes mirabilis
AAGCTGGGCCTGCTGATGCTGTGCTGGCTGATGTATGGGTCCTGTTGTATGCTGGCAGTATGCTGGACTGCTTGATGCCGGCTGTATGCTGCTGATGCTAAAGCTGCTGAAGCTGCTCGCCTCATTGTGATGCAGTATGGGATGCTGAACTGAATGCTGGAATTAATTGATTCGTTCTGCATTCTGTTGGGTTGGCCCTCTGCTGTTTTGGAGCTGCTGTGGCTGAAGCTGAGCAGTTGTATATGCATTCTGTTGCCAAGTTGGTCGAATTACAGCCAGGTTTTGCTGACTGGACTGCGGCTTTTGCTGTTCTGCTGCTGTGCCCCGAGTAGCAATTCTTGGTTGCTGATTACCATTCTGCTTCTGATGTGTTGAGCTGATGTAGTTGATAATGTGCTGAAGCTTTGGCAGTTGATTGGAGATGAGCTGTGTGGCATTGGTGTATGCTGGCTCGCTCCTGATGGTGTATGCTGTGTGGCAATCGGCTCAGTTTCTGGACCGGCTACTGCACCTTTTTGGGAGGCTTTTCTGGTAAGCTGGTGGCAGCACACTGGCGCTTGTGTGTCAGCTTAGAAGTCTTTTCAGACTACTTTTGTTGTTATCTGTTACTTATTGTCCTCTTAGAGATTTTTTTGGTATTTTCTTTGTACCATTTGCTCGGGGTATGCCCTAACTGTTAAATGTTTTAAATCCAAGTCAAGATACTTGGAGATAAAACATTAATTTTGTAATTTTTTCTCCCTATAATCCAAAATACTTACTTATCAAAAAAAAAAAAAAAAGACATGGTTCTTTAACAGCTGAAATAGCCTCACAAAGAGGAGGATGGGGAATCATCATGTTCCCAGAGGAAGACCTCTCCACCAAACCTTTTTTTTTTCTTTTGGTAAGTAAGTGATTTGGATTATTGGGAGAAAAAATTTACAAGCAATAATTTATCTTCAAGTGTTTTTCTGACTTGAGGATAAACCATACGCGCTAGGGCATGCCCCGCGCACAAAGATACATCTTATGGAACCAACAGAGAAACAAAATTGCTGGTATTTAGTCAATGCACTCAAAAAGCTTCACCATCTATAGAGCAATTCCTAAATAAATCATGTAAATCTAAGGGCAGTATCGGAGATGGCAACAGGTAGAAAACCAGTTACCAACAGCTACAGTATTAACGCCAAAAAGGAACTTCAAACCAGCCAAGAGCCAATCCTGCTCCACCCAGCCACAACAACCCACTTCAGTGCGACACCAATTTCCAGCATCATCGGCAGCATTGAGGGACGCATGCTGAGAAACAACAAGGCTTCAATCACACCAGCCATGACTCTATCATCAATATCCATCAAGAAAGCACTAGGCTGCATCAACATAATGGTTCCACCTCCACAGGACTTACACGCAAGTCCCTTCATCCAGCTGCATCTAAGCAGAGCCAACAAACTTCATCGTCACTCAATGCACGCATAAAGTTCCAGGCCAAAGGATCACATATGTGAGATATCAGTCTGAATCCAATACAGGAAGGACAACCAGATCAAGTTAGAAACACCAGGCCAGCATCATGCAAACCAGTAGCAGTTTGCCTCCAAGAGGCAGGAGCATCTATCCAGCATCACCAACTTCCATTATTCACTCGTTCCAAAATTCCTTGGCATCAAATAACATCAGGATTGATTTGAAAAATCCATCTCCAGTAGCAGTGGCAGCAATTGCAAATGGAGGGAGATGCCACCAGCCCACAATCTAGTTAAGGGCATCCAGACAGCATAGCGGTCAGCAACTCAGGACATTACAGCACTTCAATCAGCTACAGCCTTAATCTGAGTCCCATTACAGCACTGCGACTAATCCAAAAAGATGGCAAGCATCAGCAATAGCATCAACAACTGCTTCCATTCACTCATCAGCAGCTGCCACTAGCAGCATCGATCAACCTCCAGGGGATCAACATAACACAACTCAACCAACCAGCAGTTAAACGAGGCCCAACCGGTCTTCAAACTCTGATGGGAAGGTGCTCCACCGAATCAGCAACGACCGGCAGCAGCTCACTGCATCCCCACAGCAATCAATGCAACAACAGCCCATCTTAGCAAGGCAAAAATCCTACGATAGCAGGAATTGCGACAAAACCAGGGAAAAAAACTGCAAAGAACAGAGGCAGGGGCGCCAGCTCAATCATCCAAATCCTCTAGGACAGTATGTTCCATGCCACATACGGCCAGCATCACCAAAAAAAAGAAAAAAAAACACCCATAAGATCAGTCATCAACACAAAATTTATGTACAACGAAAACAATCCAAACCAAAACTCAACAGCAAGGATCTAGGATCCAGGGGAAGCCATGGGTTTTTTAGATTTTTTCTTTTTTCGAGATTTTGCCGACTGCCAAGGCTCACAATCCAAATCAATGGCCCGGCCCATACAAACCTCAACAGAGGAAGTTAAAGACTCCAGGGCGTACTTCTTGCAAATCCGTTTGATAGAACTAGGAGTACGGTCTAAATCGCCAACATCAACTGGATTGTGGTTAAGCTTAGCATCAGGATGAACTGGAGATTCAGGGGCATCAACAATTCCCAATTGGGAATGCATAGGCACCTGATAATCATGCAGAGGGGCATCAGCACCATCATGAGCTTCAAGCCGGACTACCTCAGCACCACCAGCATCTTTAATTGGGATTAGGTCAGCCAAATGGCCAGAAGCATCCAGAGGACCCATTGTAGAAACTGGGACCTGGAGAGAATGATTGGCAGGGGACAGGGAGGGGCATTGGGCAGAACCATAGTTAGAGCAGTGATTAGGAGACGTAGGGTGGTAGCCAAGAGCTTCAAGCCGGTCTTCCTCAGAAATAGGTGTGAGACGAGCACTGAAGCTAGGCAAATCAGATTGGTGGAGACCACGGAGCACAATTTCAGCAAAAGAAGGTAGAGGCACTGAGGCCGTGGTAGATTGAGTACTCAACTCTTGCACAGACTCACCAGGGAGAGCATTAGTTAATGGAACTTGGGGCACCATACCAGAACCAGCTGAAACTGGGCTTAGAAAATCCATCTTCTCAGTACAAGAATGGCCATGGGATACCATCACATCCCCAGGAGATGGATGATCCATATTTAGAACACAAATGCCGTCATCATTGGAATAAGACTCATCCAATTGGTAGACAACATCCGCAGGAAGGGGGGGAGAAAGAGTGGCAGGATGGACAGGGTCAGTAGCATCTTGTGGAGGGATATAAGGATTCATAACAGAGTCCCCTTGGGCACTTACATTAGGGGCGGACTTGGAGGGGCTAGAGCAAGCTTTACTGGGATGAAAACGGGCCATCTTGGCCGGGCATTTAGAGTCAACATGACCAATCAAATGGTAGCTAGCACAACGAGTAGGTTTCCAGCTATACTCCACATTCACCATTGAAATGGACTCAGAAACAGGACACGATTGAATAGCGATGCAGTCAGGAAAGGGGCCATCAACTCCAACTTCGACACAGAGCTTTGTGTAGGAAACAATTTTCATACGGGTAGTTCTGGGATCAAGTTGCAAGGGAATCCCAATGGCACTAGCAACCCAACTGAGCCCGGCATTAGTCCATAACTCAATCGGGAGGTTTGATAATTTGATCCAAATGGGGAGCCGCTTGTGATCCTCCTTCGTCAAAGCCAAGCCAGGGGACCAGTGTTTGAGGAAGATGGGTTTTCCAAAGAAAAGCCATGGGCCAGCTCGGAGGCATTTCTCCATCAACGCCAAGGATGGAAAACGAAAGATGAAAAAGCCGGCATCATTAGCGGCAGTGTGCTTGAGTCTGAATCGGGCCCATATTTTGCAAGCAATGGCTTTGACAGCCATAAAATGTGGAGGAGAATCAAGAAAATGACCAACAAGAGTGAATCCCCAAAACTTGTTACCTTGATTGATAACTTCAGGCGAGGGAGAAATCGCAGAGTTAGAGCTCCCAGAAACCTGGTGTGAGAAGAATGACAGCTCAGAGCACAGACCTTCACCATCGTTCTTGACGACACCAGTCCAAGAAAGGGGGGACAGAGCCACGGTCCTGGATGGTGCGAACAGACTCTGGAACCAAAGGCTTTGAAGATGGGTCAACAGGCGCCGGAGCAGGGGAAACCTCATCATTTTTCAGATGCGAAATCGGAGAAGGGAATGTATCAAGGGATTTGGATACGAAAATCGTCAGTGAGGGAGATGAGGGAAGAGCAAGAGAGGCGGCGACCTGAGGAGGATCGGGTGGGGGCCCCAGGAGGCCGGCCATGGCCGGCGACGGGCAGAGCGTGGGCTCCAGACGTCACACGAAATTTGAATTATAGAGAGAGCGAGAGCTTCTCTCTCTAACTCTCGGGAGCTTCTCTCTCTACCCCTCACTACCTCTCCACCAAACCATCATAGATAGTCACTTCCTTCTCCTTAGACACATCCAAGGAGCTCATAGAAGAAGCCTCTCCAATGAGGGTTGGGGATGGAAGAGTCTCCTTAGAATCCACAAGATCAATAACCGCACAAGACTCAGTTTCATCAAGCTGATGGTCATTTGGGGCCGGATGGCTAGAGGTCCCTTGATCAGCAGGGCCAGTATACCCAGGTCGAAGGCTTACAATTTTGGAATGACACTTGGTTTCAACATGGCCAACAAGGTGGCAATATCCACACTGAATTGGCTTCTAATAATATTCCACATTAACCAAGATGGAATCAGATTTAGGATTTTGTTGAATGGCAATGCAATTGGGGAAGGGGTGGTCATCCACACCAACTTCAACACAAATTTTTGCAAAGGATACATTCTCCATCCGTGCAGTTCTGGAGTCAAGTTGCAACGAGACCCCAATGGCACTTGCAACCCAGCTTAATCCAGCAGGAGTCCAGAATTGAATCGGGAGATTAGATAACTTGATCCAGATTGGATATCTTTTATGTTCATCCTTCATCAACACCAAACCCGGTGCCCAGCGTTTGAGGAAAAGGGCTTTCCCAGAGAACAGCCAAGGACCAGACCGGAGGCAGTGTTCCATCATCTCCCGGGATGAGAAATGGAAGAAGAAAAAATCGGCTTCGTTACTGGCAACATGCTTGAGGCCGAATCTAGCCCACAATTTCCTGGCAATGGCCTTGACAGCCAGGAAATGCAGGTGTGAATCGAGAAAATGTCCAACCAAGGTGAAACCCCAAAACAGGTCGCCTTGGTCGATCACATCAGACGGGGGGGAAATGGTGGAAGAACCACCATTCAACACTTGTGGAGGGTAGTATGTCAGTTCAGAACACATACCATCGGAGACCTTCTGGAGGACAGTCGTCCAGGCTGGAGGAAATGGGGCTTCATTCACCCGGTCATTGCAACCCTTCTTGGGTTTTGAACGGGACAAGAAGGTAGCATCTAGGGTTGGATGGCGGGAAGCACCATTCTTCGACAGAAGCGGGAACGCTGAAGAAACTCGGCCTAGGGTTTTTGGGACTGAGGACGACGAAGGAAGATGAGAATGGAAATCGGAAGCCGAATCCTGAACAGGGCAACTTGGGGCCTCCAGGTGACCGGCCATGGCCGGCGGCGGCCAGAGGGCACTTACGGGAGTGCCTGGCGAACAGAGAACGTCAAACAAAGTTTGAAAATTTTAGAGAGAAGTGGGAGCTTCTCTCACATCCGAGTGTCAATCTACCCGTCAATAAGCCACTCCGAATTAAGTAAATTACATTAAAAATAAATTAAAGTACAAAATCTATGTTCTATTTCAAATATTTTGCCAACTTAGAGAGAGAAACATAGCAGCAAGGGAGTCCCCTGAGACCATGACATAAGTCATGAAGAAATAAAAAAATACAACAAAATCAGATCAACATGATCAATGACACAAGAGTAAACTCTCCTACTGAGCCATCAAAATATTGTATCGGCAACAATGGCTACAGAAGCAGCATATAACAGCAAACCAACTAATTAAAAATCGGCCGCCCAGACCAGGAAGGAAAGAGAAGACCGGTGTGTCCAAAATATTCCACATCAACCTAACCGGGTAACAAAACAAGGCAACCACATCGCATAGAGCTGAAAACCACCAAAAGCCGATAGTATACCGGGCAAAAAATGCTCAGAACATCATAACGTTGCATACCGAGCAAAAGGCCAACCGGCCTAAAGCGCATTCCAGGCAAAAAGCACACACATCACCATGAGGCAAAATGGGCGAGGAGCAAATCGGCAATCTCAGCAGAAGGGGCCACGTCAGCAAGAGCCCCAACCAACCGCAACACCAAACCGGGCAAAAAACAAACTGGTAGAATACAGCATCGAACATGCTAAGCGAACTGAATTGTCCACGTCCGTGGATGGAGCAGGTCGCCCAATCTAGGAGTGAGAGAGAGAGGGAACTGGAATGCCCACATGCCAGCACACTAAACTAATTTTCCATTCCGGCAATTTCATGCATTATGAAGCTTACCCAGGAGTACACAAAAATTCAAAACGAACAACATTGCCTGCAAGGTTGTGGCAAGGAAATAGTACGGTGGCTAGAACTAGCCTGCCTGCGTCCTCGCTGGCGTCGACCAAGGCCGGCCTTTTAGGGTCCTCCCCGGCTCCTTCCCGGCTAGGGCTTCCGTCATCTTGGTTGCAAACGCCGCTGCAAGGAGTCAATCCACTCCTGCTCTCTCGCTCTCTTCAGATTCTGCTGCTTAATGTGTTTAGATGGCCCTATTCCGGATCTCACGTCAAGTATTGTCCTTCCATCTTCCCCTCCTTGTTCTCCTGAGGCTTTGTCTTTTCAGAGGGGGCTTTCCTCTCCTCTCTCTTGGGCTGAAGTTGCCCAAAGTATGGGTTCGGGTGGAGTGTGTGGTTTGAAATTTTTCCCACCTCCCACGGTTGTTGGGGATTCTTCTTCCATTTCTCCCCCACCTGATGTTATTAACTAAGGTAGACGGTTTTGGAGTTTCACTCTTGTCGGCTATTTCTTTGATGTCCCTCCTCATCCCCTGGCTATTTGCTACATCGCCCGTATTCTTTCGGCGCGATTTGGTCTTGTGCACATTGCATACAATGATGTTGGCTTTTTCTTGTTCCATTTCTCCTCGTAGAAGAAGATGGAGCAATGCTTGCTGGCTGGCCTGTGGATGATTGCTGGGAAGGCCATCTTTCTTAAGCAATGGCTTCCTGGTATGCAGCTGAGTAAGGAAGTGCACAAAACGTTCCCTGTTTGGATCAACCTTTACAATGTTCCGGTTGAATTTTTGACGCCTGTGGGGCTGGGTTGGATTGCCACTGCCATTGGTAAGCTAGTTCAACTTTGCCCACGGACTGAAAAAATGGAGAGAGTGGATGTTGCCCGTATTTGTGTTGAGGTTGCTGCGGATGCTTTTTTTTTTTTGGTAAGTAAAGGTTGCTGCGGATGCATCCCTTCCTTCACGAATTGTCTTGGAGTAGAGCCCAAACTCTGTTTCCTCCTCTATGGTAAATGTGAATTATTCCTAGAAACCGATTCGTTGTGGGCTCTGCCTTCTCTTTGGGCATGAGGAACATAATTGCAAATCTCATCGATCGGATGTTGTTGATCCAATCGTCTCGGGAGTAACTGATTTTGAATTTGCTTATGTATATTGACAGAGTTCATTTTCTATTTTCTGTTTGATCGTTATCCTCTTAGAGGTTTTTTGATATATTCTCTGATATACCAGTTGTTCGGGGTATGCCCTAACGTTTTATATTCTAACTCCAAGTCAAAAAATTTGGAGTTATAATATAGATTTTGTAAATTTTTTCTCCCTTTAATCTAAAATACATACTTACTTACCAACAAAAAAATAATTGCAAATCTCATAAGATTGTTAAGCCTTCTAGGATGCCGGCTGCTGGTAAGGCTTACAGAAATCGAATGCGTAAGAAATCTCTGATTCCTATCTCTTCTGGTGGCCGTCAGAAGGATGTTCATGTCCCTGCTAGCACTGGCAATAGCTTTGCCCCCCTTGCTGGAAGTGATCTTGTAAATTGTTTGGGTACTGATGATAATTGCCCTGTTGTGGGCTGATTCTTAGCTTCATTATTTTCCGCCACCTTCAGTCGACGTGGATGTTGTTACCCTTTCCCCTCCTGATGTTGTTATTTAGCAGAGCCTGCAATGGTGGGAGGCTACACTTGTAGGGTATTTTGTCAATAAGGTACTACCTTTCCATGCTGTTAACACCATCGCTCGAAAAATCTTGGCTCGTTTTGGTTTAAGACATGTTGCTATTAATGAAAGTGGTTTTTTCTTTTTTCGATTCGCGTCTGCTGCTCAGATGTCCTCCTGTCTGGCATCTGGGCCTTGGACCTTTGGTAGGAAATCTATGTTCCTTAAACGTTGGAGTCCGGGCATGACTTTTTCTAAGGATGATCAAAAAAACTTCCCGATTTGGGTTACATTAGTTAATGTTCCCATTGATTTTTGGACTCTCTTAGGCCTTGGCTGGATTGCCAGTGGAATAGGCAAACCACTTCTATTGGATCCCAGCACTGCGAGGATGGAGTAGCTGCAATACGCTCGGGTATGTGTTGAGGTGGTCGATGGGGGTCCTCTCCCCACAAAAATTAGATTAAATTGTGATCAAGCATCTGATGCAGGTTCAGCTCGGGCCGTGGAGGTTGGGGTCAAGTACCATTGGAAACCGCTCCGTTGTGCTTCCTGTAAGAAATCTGGTCATACTGTTGCCCAATGCAAGGCAAGGACACTTTCCAAGCCTATCGAGGTGTCTAAATCTGTATTTGCTATGGATGTAGCACCTGGTGGGCCATTGGAAGATGAGATTGGAAAGAGACCTTTGGCTGAGGGCTATAATACTACTCCTTCTACAGGCAAACCGTCGGGTTCTCATGAGGAAGAGATTGATGCTCCTGGTGAGATCAGAAGGCTTGAGAATATGGAGGCTCCTTCTCCTACTGGGTGTAGGGTCAGTACAATTATGCAGTATGTACCTGGGGAATGCAATTCCCTCTTGCTCCTCTAGGATCCTGGAGTTACAGATGTGCAGATGTCAAATGCCGTAAGTCGGGATAACTAAAATCTTGGTGATGCTGATAGCTCAATCTCTTCTCAGGTGACAAATCTGACTAGGAGTGATGATAAGAGTGGTCGGCCTGCTCACTCAGACTCTAGTGCTGCTGTTCTCCCGTGTTCCTACCATGACCCTACTTTATCTAGTCTGACCGTCCACTATTAGTTGGATGATCTACTCCCTGAAGCTGCTGGACTGGAAATCCAGGTGATTGGGCATACTGAGTCCATCTACCGATCCAAGACTGTTAATAGGTCCTCCTCTCAAATTTCTGCCCCTGATTGTGTTAACGCAAAGGATCTGTCTCTGCCACCATCTCCTGGGGGCATACTGAGTCCAGTTTTAGGCTCCAGGATAGACATAGACCCCTTAAACCTCCCTGGATCAGTATTGTCTCTTGCTGATGAGGAGGTCCCTTCTGCTGTGGATGCTGGATCCGACGGAGTATCACAGGAGGTTGTTGTGGAATCTCAGATGCGGAGCGTGCTGGCTGATATTTCAGTTGGGGAAGTTTCTGAAGCCGATTTGCAATCGTCGCCTGATGATGGTGTTCCCACTGGGTCTTTCATGGAGGGCTCTTCTGTGGAGACTTGCAGTGATGCGCTCACTAGTGTTGACATTCCCATTGATCGTAGCATGGAGAGAGTGAAAGAGCTTAATCGTAGCATGGGGAATGTTTTGGAAGCCGTCACTCGTATGAGAGAGGCCCTTGAGGAGTGTCAAAGGAATGCCCCATATGATGTCCCTCCTCCTGGGGTTTATGAGGAAGAGCGCCTTTTATCTGAGTATCGTTGTGCGATCAGAAATGAACTTGATCTGCTTTAACAAAAGGCGAAAATCCGATGGCTCAGGAACGGCGATCAGTGTACAAAATACTTTTTTCAATCAATTGCTGGTAACCGAAACACGAATCGTATCCTCTCTTTAACTAAAGACGATGGATCTGTCTCGAGTAGCCTGGAGGAAGTCCAGCATCTTTTCATTGATCACTTCTCAAAGCTCCTGGGTACGGGCAGAACGAATGGGCCATTCCTCAAAGAGTGACTCCGGCCTTTCATTCTTCACTCCGTCCCTGAGGAACTCCGGCAGGAGATGTGTAGGCCCATTACAGATGAGGAGGTTCGGCTGGCCCTGTACTCCATTGAGGACAATAAAGCTCCAGGGCCGGACGGTTTTTCTACCAAATTTTTTAAAGCCGCATGGAACGAAATTGGGCCTTCAATCACTGAAGCTGTCCAGGACTTCTTCCATCATGGGAAAATGTTAAAGCAATTAAACGCGACCTTACTGTGCTTAATTCCGAAAATTAAATCGCCGTCCAAGGTCTCAGATTTCCGGCCCATTGCTTGCTGCAATGTTTTATACAAGATCATCTCCAAGGTTATTGTCACCCGCATTAAAACTTCGTTACCTTACCTGGTTGCTAAATGTCAAACTGCTTTCGTGCCTGGCAGGAACATTGGAGATAATATTTTGCTTGCACAAGAATTACTTCATAAATACCACTTGAACAAGGGAGTCCCTCGCTGTACGATTAAGGTGGATTTGATGAAGGCTTATGATTCCATCCATTGGGACTTCATTTTGGCGGTCCTTGATCTAATGAATTTCCCCCCTATGGTGACCAATTGGATTAGTCAATGCATTTCCACTACATCGTATTCCATTTGCCTCAATGGTGAGTCGGTGGGTTTTTTCTGGGGGGCCAAAGGGCTTAGACAAGGGGATCCCCTTTCGCCCTATCTCTTTGTTCTTGGGATGGAAGTCCTTCATGGTATTCTGGAGAGGATAACCCAGACCAATCCGCATTTTCAGTTTCATTTGAAATGTGCAATAACTAAAACTGTGATGGGTTTGCGGACGACCTTCTCCTGTTCTCCAAAGCAGATTGCAAATCCATTCAAGCATTACACGAGAGTCTCAAAACTTTCAGTTTATTGTCTGGGCTTACTCCTAACCCTAATACAAGTGTGATCTATTGTTGCTCTTCAAGTGAGAACACCATTAGGGGAATTCGTGACATTCTTGGATTTAGAGTGGGTGCCCTTCCTGTCAAATACCTCGACGTCCCCCTCATAACCACCAAACTCTTTATATTTGAGTGCAAACCGCTTCTTGATAGAGTCCAGACTCAGATTTCTTCTTGGAAGAATCGCTGGCTCTCATTTGCAGGCAGACTTCAACTAATTTCATCCATCTTATCCACAATCCATAATTACTGGGCCTCCCTGTTCATATTGCCCAAAGCCATTTTGAAATGCATTGAAAAATCCCTTCGTAATTTTCTGTGGCACGGTTCTTTAGCTGATCGAACATCTGCAAAGGTTGCTTGGTCGGACGTGTGTTCTCCAAAGGAGGAAGGCGGACTTGGAATCAAAAACATGATTGCATCTAATAAAGCCCTGTTGGCTCGGCATTTTTGGGGGATTATCACTAAGGACCTGAATTCCATCTGGGTCGCTTGGAGTTACGGTTATCGTATCAAAGACCGTTGCATCTGGACTATCAAAGTTCCGGATGCTGCTCCTTGGAGCTGGAAAAAGCTAATGAAGCTCCGAGTTACTCTTCGCAGTAAGATTCGGCATCATATAGGTAATGGTGGTGACACATTCCTCTGGCTTGATCTTTGGCACCCTTTAGGTCCGCTTCAGGATAGTTTTAATGAGAGAATCAGGTATATCACTGGTTTGCCTTTGGATGCTAAGGTCAAGGAAATCATCAGAAATGGGGCTTGGGTTTGGCCAAACCCTTTTGATATGGAGATTGACAGGATCTTGAAGAACATGCTTTCATACCTCCCTGACCCTACTCGCAATGATGTGGTAGTCTGGACTGCCGACCGTAGTGGGGTCTTCTCTTCAAAATCTACCTATGGGCTTTTCTGAGAGCCAAAAAGTGTGGTGGAGTGGTACTGCCTTATCTAGGGCCCGATATCAATCACGGCTCACACCTTTATTCTCTGGCTGGCGATCCGCCAGAGGCTTAGCACTCTCAACAGGATTGGCACTTACCTTCACATCCCTGCGTTATGTATTCTCTGCTCCTCCAGAAGGGAAAGTCATGATCACCTTTTCTTCAACTGTCCTTTTTCCTCGTCTGTCTGGCGGCAAATGCGCCACAAAGCCGGGTGTAGATGGCCCCACCCAAATTGAAATTCAAACATCTTGTGGGTAGCTAAACGGTGGAAAGGCAAAAATCTCAAAGCATATTCATTTCGCCTCACTCTTGCTGCTTCCGTCTATTTCATCTGGAAGGAGAGGAACCATCGTATGTTTAAGAGTTCGTGGAATCTTAATGCTACCCAAATGGTTACCCAGATTTCTGCAGCAGTCAGGGGGAAGATTGATGTATCTCATAGTGCTGTGCAGGACAGGCAAATCTTGGAAAGATGGAACATTCCTTGCTCCAACTTGCACTCAGAGGACTGGTTATCTGGTTGATATTTGGGCGTTGTGGCCTAAATTCGGATCGTGGTTGAGGTCTCGGGATTCTGGAGCTTATTCTATTCCCTGTTTTTGGGGACTCCGGATCCGGAGAGCTTCCTTCTTAGCTTTTATTTATAAAAAAAAAAAATCTGTCCTCGCTTTTGTGAACTGTGACGACCCGACTTTTATTACCATCAAAAGCCGTCGTCAATTCTAATTCATATAATTTATGATAAGATAAATAGGTGTGCATAAAAATTTTCTTTTCAACTTTTGAACCTGAGATGCATACTAGAGAATTATAATTTCATAAATTCCAAAGTATCACGAAAATATTCTAACATTCATAAGCAGCGGAATCAATATTACAAGTTTCTTCAAAACAAAAATAAACAAAACTTTAAAAATCTGCTCCAGCCAGCTTAAACATTCAGCTACTCCATAGGATTCTACTCAACTTCGTCCTCCATAAGCTTGTCATCTGAAAAGTTGTAAGAATGAGCTTACAAAGCCCAACAGGATACTCACATGCAGAAAACATAAGCATACATATAATTTCACCAAAATATATAACATAGCACAAGAAAAATCATCATAACATTTCTTCATGTTCTTTCATCTTGTCTTTAGAAAATTTATCAAAATCATTCAGAATTCATATCATCTTTAGGGACCGGACGGGAGCGGACAACATCGAGGACAGATTGTGTGCCACCCCACAACCTAAAGCCGTATCCCCTCATTATGCTCCCCGGGGCGGGAGGTAATGCCTTTAACCCGACATACGGGGCCATAGTCCATAGTTCTTATGCCACCAAAAGGTTCCCTCCCGTGGCCCAGGAGGCATCCTCGAGTGTCACTCTAATATCCTTCATCCATCTTTAACAGCAAGCTTAATGAAAACTCGGTTCTTGGTTCGGGTTCTTTAATGGCCAATCATTATAGATCAAAAGTCGGAAGAGTTCCACTTGCTGTCCATAATCCATGTGTTTTCATATAGTCTTGTTCTTTACTTCATTCATTGAAGTCCATATCATGTTATCAAAAGCCGAAGTTCATTTTTCAGAAGAAGTCCGAAGTTCTTATTCAGGAAAGAATCCCGTTAAATTTTCGAAGCTCTTTTTAAACAGAAGGCCGAAGTTCATGAAACTGGAGTTCTTTTCTTACAAAGCCAGAGTTTCAAAGACCGAAGTCATTTTATTAAAGCCGGAATTCTTTTCTGAAATCCGAAGTTCATGAAAACCGGAGTTCTTTATTCATAAAGGACGGAGCACTTTTTATTATCATCAAAAGTCCGGAGCTCTTCCACTTAAAAGGGACGGAGTGATTTTCTTTTTAAAGGACGGAGTGCTTTTCTTTTAAAAAAGGATGGAGTGATTTCCTTTCAAAATCCGGAATACCTTTCTTTTCAAAAATCCGGAGTGCCTTTCTTTTCAAAATTCGGAGTGCTTTTTGTTGTAAAATCCGGAGTGCTTTTCTTTTCAAAATCTGGAGTTCATTTTCTTTAAATTTCTGAAGCTCTAAAATCCGGAGTTTATTTTCTTTCAATTTCCTAAGCTCTAAAATCCGGAGTGACTTTTCTTTCATAAATCCGGAGCTCAAGGGCCGGAGTGGCTTTTCTTTTAAAAATAATCCGGAGTGCTTAAAGGGACGGAGTGCTTCATGGGAGGATTACTTTTCTTTAAAAGAGCAGAGTTCTTTTTCATCAAAAAGGCAGAGTTCTTCTTCAAAAGCAGAGTTCTTTTCTCCAAAGGGCGGAGCTCTAATTCTGGAGTTCTTTTTAGTAAAGTCCGAAGCTCAAAGGCCGAGGTTATTATTCAACAAAAACCGGAGTTCTGGAAGCCGGACTTGTTTTTCATTAATGGGAAAAGCCGGACACAATTTTCATTAGGGGAATCCGAACTCATCAATGAAATCCGGAGTCGTTTTTCATCAAAGGAAACTCGGAGTTATTTTTCATATCAAAAGCCGGAGTTCAAGATTCACTTAGGGCCGATTTCAAATTTCACATGGAAAGGCCGATTTCGAATTTATCGTGGAAAAGCCGATTTCGAATTCAATGTGGAAAAGCCGATTTCAAATTCAACGTGGAAAAAGCCGATTTCGAATTCAACGTGGAAAAAGCCGATTCTGAATTCAACGTGGAAAAAGCCGATTTTGAATTCAACGTGGAAAAATCGATTTCGAATTCAACGTGGAAAAACCGATTTCGAATTCAACGTGGAAAAAGCCGATTTCGAATTCAACGTGGAAAAAGCCGATTTCGAATTCAACGTGGAAAAACCGATTTCGAATTCAACGTGGAAAAAGCCGATTTCGAATTCAACGTGGAAAAAGCCGATTTCGAATTCAACGTGGAAAAGCCGATTTCGAATTCATTGTGGAAAAAGCCGATTTCGAATTCAACGTGGAAAAAACCGATTTCGAATTCAACGTGGAAAAGCCGATTTCGAATTCATTGTGGAAAAAGCCAATTTCGAATTCAACGTGGAAAAAACCGATTTCGAATTCAACGTGGAAAAAGCCGATTTCGAATTCAACGTGGAAAAAGCCGATTTCGAATTCAACGTGGAAAAAGCCGATTTCGAATTCAACGTGGAAAAACCGATTTCGAATTCAACGTGGAAAAACCGATTTCGAATTCAACGTGGAAAAAGCCGATTTCGAATTCAACGTGGAAAAAGCCGATTTCGAATTCAACGTGGAAAAAGCCGATTTTGAATTCAACGTGGAAAAAGCCGATTTCGAATTCAACGTGGAAAAACCGATTTCAAATTCAACGTGGAAAAGCCGATTTCGAATTCATTGTGAAAAAAGCCGATTTCGGATTTAACACAGCAAAACCGAAGCATCAAATGCCTGAGTTCTTTTTCATAATTGGACGGAGTACTCATTTCCTGGAATGCCGGAGTTCTAAATCTGAAATCATTCTTTAAAATGCCGGAGCTCTAAATCATTTTCTGTAAGAATGCCGAATGTCTTTTATCTTGAATTTCAAAGATTTAATTTGACAGAACAGAGTTCAATAGCAGGAATTATAGATAGAATAAATCTAACATCATGCATTATAGAATTTCCTTTAAACATGCATTTCAGAGCGAACAGTAAAAGTATACTCATACAGAATATCATATGATTTTATAGTAACATAAATAAACATGAGATTTAGAAATAGGGGTGAGTATCTTGCCTGAATTCTTTTTTACTTTGCCTAAGCTTTCGGTCTCCTTCTTTACTTTAAAATTTCTAGTGGTGTCTTTTTCTGATGCCCTTAAACCTTTATTTATAGCCCATGAATTTGGTTGCCATCATTTATGGTTTTCCTATTTTCCAATGAGGGTTATTAATGATTTGCGATCTGCCGCTCTCCCGGGTTTGACGGTGGCGTCGCCGGCCATGGCTGGCTCCCTGGATGTTCCCCTGAACGCCCTCCAGGGCTCGAATCCTCTTTCTCCGCCCGTCTCCCCTAATGTGCTGGCTGTTGCATCGCCGTCAAAGGTGCTTCGTCTCGAACACGCCTCTCTCCAGAGTCGTGCTCGCCGCTCGGTTTCTTCTCCCACCACCCCCCTCTGCGCGAAGAATCCCGGTTCCCTTCCTCAGGGCCCGATGCTGATTTCTTGGCCAAAGCTAGGATTGCGGGTTGCGTCACCTGCATCCCGCCATTTTCGGCTGCCCTTTCTTGCCCTCCGCAAGTTGGTCCCGTTGCCCCTTCCGAAGGTCTGGCTCAACCGATTCTTTCTACTGTTCTCTGCTGTGGCTCGCCTCGATCAGGAGCTAAGGTCACCCGCTCTCATGTGTCGCCTGCGAAGATGAATTCGGTCAAGGTATCTTCTAACACCTTCATAAAGCCTGCAGCTGTAAATGGTAATTCAAAATCCTGGGCCCAAGTTGCTTTGGATCAGGGCTTATGTTCATTTGCCTCCCTTAAATATTTTCCTCCTCGTGCTGGGTCTGACTTTGATAGCCCGCTGTCACCTCCTGATGAGGTTGTGAAGCAGTGCTCTTATTTCTGGGGCGCCACTTTGGTGGGCTTCTTCCCTGAAAATCATCCACACTTATCGGCGCTCTTTTCTATCGCAAGGAGGGTTTGGGCGCGATTTGGATTGCGTCACATAGCTGTCAATGAAAAAGGATTTTACTTCTTTCAATTTGACTCTGTGTCTCAAATGGAGGATTGTTTGGCTCGTGGCCCCTGGGCCTTCAAGAAATCCCCTATTTTCCTTTCGAGATGGTATCCAAGTTTGACTCTAGATCAGGAATCTCTCACGTCTTTCCCTGTTTGGATCTCATTGACAAATATGCCAATTGAATATTGGACTTCATTGGGTTTAAATTGGATCGGTAGTAGGATTGGCAAACCAATCATGTGTGATCCCCATACTGCCATGATGGATCGGGTTCATGTGGCCAGAATTTGTGTTGAGTTGAAAAAGGGTGATCCTCAACCAACTAAAACCAAGATTATGTCGGGTGCTGATTCCTCCAAGCTGATGGAAGTTGATGTTGCCTATCACTCTGTTCCTTGCAGTTTAAAGAAGCGTTCAGCACTACCTAAGGCCCCGGTACCTGCTGCTGTGGTGGGTGGGTGTATGTCCATAAAACCCACCCCTGGTCAGGGTGTGTCTGAAGTATGTGTTGAATCTGCATCTCCTGATGCGGGGACCTCTGTAGGAAGGTTGACTCCTCTTCTGTTTGTGATTTTGCTTTGGATCAGCAGACGTGTAGTCCTGCCTCTGATGAGTGCTTAGCAAGTGAGATGGTATCTTCGATGCCGGCCCAACAAATTGAATCAGGTCCTATTCAGTCAACCTATGCTGCGTGCTCCTCTGATCACCCTGGGTCCATGAATGGGGTTCATTCTAGGTCCATGAATGATGAGCTTGCTAATGTTGCCACTAACATCTCAAAATCCAAAGATGAGATGCTTGTGGATCAGGCCCTGGATCAGGCTTCATTCTTAAAGAGGGTGCGGTTTGCTCCTGAGATCTTGTCAGCTGAGGCTCTCAGTAGTGTTCCTCACCGCAGGATGTTGGCTCCTTGCAGTGATGTTTGTCATCCAGTCAAGTTCCGTAGATCCAATCTTGGATTCTTGGCTTCTGAGGACGTCTCTGTGGATGATGGCCCCAATCCTGGTGCTGATATTGAGTGCCAAGACCTGTCGATTCCTCCATCTGATGGAGTGTCTCTGGAGATGGAGCCTGCGTCTATTATTGACCCGGATATCACGCCCAGCACTATCTCTCGTATTTTAAAAAAATACGTGGGTAGCCCTGATTGGGCTAAGAAAAAAACTAGAAGTAAGATAAAGCCCTGTAAATCTAAGTGATTTGCAGTGGGTGTTCCTTGCGCTTTTTGAAAGCCGGAGTGATTGTGGTGCTGGATGTGGATGCTGAATTAATCCTGGATCCAATTTGGTGAATTTGGTTGCATGGCTGCTGGTGGGTCTGGCTGTGTTGCTGTTTTGTCGGAATGTATATGTCCGTTGTGCAATTTTTCCGGAGTAAATTTTGCCGGAGTGAATTCTACCGGAGTGCATTTTGCCGGAGTGGTTTTTCCGGACTACATTTTGCCGGAGTGCAAGTTTCCGAAGTACCATTTCTTCGATGGAGTTTTTGGCCGGAGTGGTTATTCCCTCTCAGGCCGGAGTAGATGTGGTGAGATGAGGCCGGAGTGGCTTTGCTTGAGCAGTGTCTGTGAACCCGGTGGGCTCCCCCCCCAAAAAAAAAAAAAAACTTCTTGCCGGAGTTCAATTTGCCGGAGTGAAAATGTCCGGAGTGCAATTTTCCGGAGTAAACTTTGTTGGAGTGAAATTTGCCGGAGTGCATTTTGCCGGAGTGGTTTTTCCGGAGTACATTTTGGCGGAATGCAAATTTCTGAAGTTCTGTGCCAGTTGCACTCCTCGTGTAAGACGGAGGGATTGGGACGGAGTGGCTTTTACAGGACGGAGTGCTTGGGATGGAGTGTTACACAATCCGGAGTGGTAAATGCCGGAACGCATTTTGCGGAGTGAGTTTGCGGAGTGCGTTTTGCCGGAGTGCAATGTGCCGGAGTGATCCTTTTCCGGAGTGCGTCTTGGTCCGGAGTGCTTTTTGCGTAGGGAATGCATTGTGCCGGTGTGATCTTTTGCCGGAGTGCGTTTTTGGTCATAGGGGGTTGGAAAGCGATGCTGCCCCTCTGGGTTGTGATGTACTGTTTTTCATTTACTATTGATTATGTAGAATGTTGGCCTCTTAGAGGTTGTTATGTACCTTTGAATATACTAGTTGCTCGAGGTATGCCCTAACTGATAATGTGTCATCCCCAAGTCAAGATACTTGGCGATAAAACATTAAATTTGTAATTTTTTTCTCCCATTAATCCAAAATACTTACTTACCAAAAAAAAAGTTATTAATGATTTCCGTTTTCCCAAGGAGGGTAGTTTTCCAACGTGTCTCGGAAACAGCCGATAGTCATGGTCGCTCCTTCCCAATATTCTTCCTTAACTGTGACCGGACTCCTTCAAACAAATCCAGACTCATTTTTACTTCAAAAATCCGGAGTTCTTCTCTTCAAGGAAATCCAAACTTCCAAGAAAATCCGGACCTCTGTTTCCTACGGAATCCGGAATTCTTTTACCAAGGTGAATTCGGACTTCATTTCTCCAACGAAATCCGGACCTCTGATCACCAAGGGAAATCCGAACTTGTTTTCATCAACGGAAATCCGGACTTCTTTTATCACGGAAATCCGGACTTCTTTTATCACGGAAATCCGGACTCATTTTCAGTAAGAAATTCCGAAGTGAATTTAAGGAATATTCCGGACTGGATTTCATAAGGAAATCCGGACTGAAATTTTACCAATGCAGATCCGGACTTCTTCACATTTCGTTTTCCGGTCAACTTGCGTTGATTAGACTTGATAGTTAAAATTTTCTTATTAAAATTTTGGGTCGTTACATGAACTTCAGATTCCGTAGTGTTTTGCGCGCTGCTGTTTTCGGCGCTTGTTGGACTCCGGTTTCTGGAGTGCTTTTGCTTTTGTTTTGAGGACTTCGGTTCCTTCTTTCTGTGCATAAAAAAAAAAAAAATTTGTCCTTGCCTTTGTGATGATTCTACTCCTATGTTTGCTTTTGTGCATAAAAAAATTTTCAGCCTCCTATGTTTGCTGATGTGCCTTCTGAATAGAAACCTTGTCACCAGATTACCAATCCTTTTAATCAGATTGAAGGGTATCCTGGAGAAGCTCTCTCAGATGAGGTTTGCCTAATTCTTGGGGTTGATGATTCTACTCCGGAGTCTATCGCGCGGATCGTCCGCAAGTACTCCCTGCCTCGCTGCTCCCAGGTTGTCTATGTTACCGAGGGATCATCTTCTGGGAATGAGGCTGCAGTACAGGGCTTGTCGCTATGCGATCCTAATGCTTCACCTAGCTGCCATCAGGGGCCTCCTGCCCGTCCGATTGATGATGAGCTATTTGCTAGGCAGGCAATTAATGGGGGCACCGAAGGGCCTGGCGGCGTAACTCTTTTTGTTTTGGTAAGTAATTAAATACATTAAAATTTAAATAAATTGTACAAGCAGCTATGTTCTTTACCAAGTATTTTGCTAACTTGGCAAAAGAAACATAGAAACAGGGAGACCCCTGATACATGACTCAAGTCATTAATAAAACTAGAACAAAATCGAAATTGACACTCCGTCCCAAGCACTCCGAAAACCACAACGAACTCCGGCCTCCAGACCAAAGAACTCCGGGATCAATGACACCACTCCGTCCAAGGCACTCCGAATAGAAAGAGCAAAAGCCCTCCGGCCCACAGAAAGATCATACTCTATCCAAAAACACTCCGTCCTAATTCACTCCGTCCAAAGACACTCCGTACAGGACACTCCGTCCAGAGTCTCTCCGACCAAAATCACTCCGTCCTAAGTCACGCCAACCAACTAACACTCCGTCCAACAGCACTCCGGAAGAACGAGGAGAAGCGCTCCGTCTAAGGATTCACTCCGGATGAAGGGAGGAACAAGCACTTCTGGAAGCACGAGCCAACCAACACTCCGTCCACTGATAAATCATTATATCCTGAGTGGGAAGATCACTCCGTCCAAGGAGACAAGGAGGGCAATCTGGGAAGGGGAAAGCACTCCGGAAACATTAGAAAAGGGGCTCCGTTCAAAAAAAAGAAGAAACAGTTCAGCCACCTCACTAATATATATATATATATATATTGTGGGGAGAATGAGAGCACCAGAGTAAGCTGCCAAAAAACACTCCCGATAAATACACACCAAGGAGTTCCACCAAATAGGGAATCTTACTCCGGAAAAAACACTCTGACCAAAGAAGGGAAACACATGCACTCTGGAAAGAAGCGCATAATCACTCAGTCTAGATAGTGAAAGGCCTAAAGGCACTCTGGCTTCAACAAAACACCCGGCCACACCATCAGGAGATACAAAGGAGCACTCCGGAGAAGGACACTCGCATTCCGGAGGAACCAAGCTACCCCACTCCGAATAATTGCACTCCGGAAGTATAAAAGCCTGGCACTCCGTCCAAAGAGAGGATAATCACTCTGGTAAAAAACCACTCCGTCCAAGGACAGGAAATTACCCCTTATAAAGAAACACGAGCACTCCAGATTGACGCGCAGAAATAAAGAGTTAAGTCATTCCGGTCTTATAGAGTGCAAAAGGCACTCCGGCTCAAAAGCCACTCCGGCCTCAAGCAACTACGTGCTACTCACTCCGCCTCATCAAACGATAGCCTCCATCGCATAATAACGTTCCTGGTGTACCAATCATCACCCTTGATACTAAGCTCTAATTTTCTCCAAACAGCTTCAATTATGAGGTTAGTAATATGATTAGGGGTCCTTCCATTGGTTTCATCAAAAGTTCTTCGGTTTCGTTCTTGCCAAATGAAGTAAACTGTAGCAGCAAGCTTGAGTCTAAAAGAGAGAGCCCTGGCATTCTTTCCTCTCCAGTTACCAGAAGCCCACTCAATATTGCTCTTCCATTCCTGGAATGGCCAGGTTAACCCAGCCAGATGACAAAGAGTGCTCCAGACCTCACTGGAAAAAGGACACCCGAAAAATAAATGATCATGAGATTCTCCAGACATCTTGCAAAGGATACACTCATTGGCCAGATTCACAAATCTTTCCAATCTATCTATCGTGGACAGCTTTCCAAGGATGGCAAGCCATAGGATAAACGCATGAGCAGGAATATGAGAAGGACCCCATACAATAAATGACCAATCACATTTAGCCGTAGTTCCTTGGAATAGGCGGTAAGCAGATCGAGAGGTAAAGATTCCTTTGGGATCCGCAGTCCATCTAACTAAATCGTTTCTATCTGGATCTGGGCAGTAATCTAGCATGTCGCAAATAATCTGATCCACTTCCATATCATATGGGTTCGGCCACCTCCAATTTCCATCAACCACTATCGACGCAACCTTTGAATCCAAAGGTAGCCCAGTCACATACATCAGCCACGAGGAATATAAATCAGCAAGGGGGCCTTTCGGATGCCAGTTATCTAGCCATAAATAAGTATTAACCCCATTACCTATCCTATATTTGATATAGGGCCTAATAGCATGTCGAAGTTTTAACAACTTCCTCCAGCACCAGGAAGTGCTAGTTGGCACCTTAATTGTCTAAATACATCTATCCTTTAATCTATTCACATAAATCCATGAGACCCAGATAGATTTATGATCCTTTGTAATAATCTTCCATAAGAGATGAGAAATCAGGGACTTGTTAGAGTTCTGCAGATTATGAATCCCCAGGCCGCCTTCAGATCGAGGCTTGCAGACCTGCTCCCATGCCACTTTAGCTGCTTTTTTTTTTTTGGTAAGCAAGTATTGCCACTTTAGCTGTTGTTCCCCCAGTAATAGATCTGTGCCACAAAAAACGGCGAATATAACCCTCCATGTGTTTCAGAATAGATATGGGAATAATAAAAAGAGATGCCAAATAGAGGTGAATCGAAGAAAGGATAGACCGAACCAATTGAAGTCTGCCCCTAAAATATAGAACTTTGTTAGTCCACGAATTTATTCGCTGCCTAACATGATCAATCAGTGTTTTACAGTCTGCCACCGACAGCCGCGAAGTAATGAGGGGGACCCCCAAATACTTGAGAGGGAGTTTCCCCAACTTAAAACCAATAATGTCCTGAAGCTCCCGGATAAGATTATCATCAGTAGAGCAAACAAAAAATTCGCTTTTGTTTTTGTTCGCGGAAAGACCAGATACTCCCTGGAACTCCTCAAGGCAATTTTGAAGTAGACGGATTGAAATTGCATTAGCATTGGAAAAGAGCATCAAGTCATCAGCAAAAGAAAGCATAACGGTTTTTGTTCTCTCACATTTCCAGTGATAACGAAACGCCTCATTGTGCCTAGCTTTGATCTCAATAACCCCATTCAAAACTTCCATAGCAAGGACGAAAAGATAAGGAGATAGGGGATCTCCTTGTCTTAGCCCTTTGGCCCCTTTGAAGAATCCCATGGATTCACCGTTAATATTAATGGAGAAGGTGGTTGTCGTAATACATTGTTGGATCCACCGAGTCATCTGGGGAGGGAACTCCATTAATTCCAGGACTGCAATAAGAAAATCCCATTACACGGAGTCATAAACTTTCATAAGATCTACTTTCAACGCACATCTCCAAACACCCTTTCGGGAGTGATAATTATGTAAAAGCTCCTGAGCAAGAAGAATGTTGTCACTAATTCTACGACCAGGCACAAAAGCAGTCTGGCAACTATCAACCAGATAGGGAAGGACATCCTTGATCCGATTAGCAATGATTTTTGAGATGATCTTGTAGACAACTTTGCAACATGAAATGGGTCTAAAGTTGCCAACCTTTGATGGGGCCTTAACCTTCGGGATTAGACTAATATATGTGGCATTAATTTGTTTGAGCAGTCTACCATGGGTGAAAAAATCCTGAACCGCATCAATGACAGACGGCCCCACAATATCCCACGACTCCTTGAAAAAATTTGAAGAGAATCCGTTAGGGCCAAGGGTTTTAGTTTCACCAATGGAATACAGCGCATTCTGAATGTGTTCAGCCAAAACCGGACTACATAGACTCTCCCGCATAGAGAAAGGAATAGTGCGCAAGACAAAAGGCCGAAGCCATTCTTCAACTCCGGCTAAAATCTACCCCCCGTTCCCAAAAGCCATTCTTCGCATTCTGAATGTGAAGTGATCGAGGAGTAGCTGCTGGACCTCGACTTTGCTCTGGGTATAGGAACCATCATCCTTGATTAAGGTGAGAATGCGGTTACGATTACAATTGCTAGCAACTGCCCGAAAGAAAAATTTAGTGCATTGGTCACCCTCTTTTAACCAGTTCCGTTTGGCTTTCTGCTAGAGGAAATCAAGTTCACATGCAAGAGCTCTAGCATAATCAGCCTTGCATCGCCTCTCCTCGCCAACACCCGAATGGTTATTTTGAACATCCTCTAAACGACACCGGGTACGTGCTACTTCCTCATGGACATTACCCATCGTGAGATTGAGCTATTTAAGACGTTTTCTGGTGAGAGTTAATCTGGAAACCAGCTGGAACATGGAACTCCCTCAACATTAGCAACCCACATCTCACTCACAACCTGCCGGAACAGGGGGTGAGATGCTAGAAAGTTTTTTTTTTGGTAAGTAAGTATTTTGGATTGATGGGAGAAAATATTACAAAAATAATGTTTTATCTCCAAGTATTTTGACTTAAAAATAAAATATAATATGATGGGGCATACCCCGAGCAACTGGTACATCAGAAAATATCAAAAAAAGTCGCTAGGAGCTAAATGTTCAAGTATGTAATATGAAGTTACATAAAAGGAGACACAAAACCGCCAAGCAGGCACAGCTTGTTGTTCGGCCTCCAGCAACACCTGGCCAGTAAAACTGGCAACCGAGCCCATCATCAGCATAAACTGGCAACTGCCCAGTAAACCTGCACCATGATCAGCGACAATGCCTGATTGGGCATCAGGATTATCGATGTGCGATCAGAAATGAACTCGATTTCTTTCAACAAAAAGCGAAAATTCGTTGGCTCAGGAATGGTGACCAGTGTACAAAATATTTTTTCCATTCAATTGCTGGCAACCGTAGCATGAACCGCATTCTCGCCCTAACTAAAGATGATGAATCTGTCTCGAGTTGCCTGGAGGAAGTCAAGCACCTCTTCATCGATCATTTTTCAAAATTCCTTGGTACGGGCAGAGTGGCCGAGCCGTTCACTAAAGAGCGACTCCGGCCTTTCATTCTGCACTTCGTCCCTGATGGGCTCCGGCAGGAGATGTGCAGGCCCGTCTCAATTGAGGAAGTTCGCGTTGTCCTTTTCTCCATCGAAGATAACAAAGCTCCTGGCCCGGATGATTTTTCGGCCAAATTTTTCAAAGTTTCCTGGAATGTAATAGGGCCTTCCATCACCGAAGCTATTCAGGATTTTTTTCACCATGGGAAAATGCTTTAGCAAATAAATGTGACCTTTTTGTGCCTTATTCCGAAAATTAAATCGCCGTCAAAGGTCTCTGATTTCCGGCCCATTGCTTGTTGCAATGTTTTTGTACAAGATCATTTCTAAGGTTATTGTCACCTGCATTAAACCCTCACTACCCTTCTTGGTTGCTAAGTGTCAAACCGCTTTTGTGCCTGACAGAAGTATTGGAGATAATATTCTACTTGCACAAGAGCTGCTTCATAAATACCATTTAAATAAGGGGGTTTCCCGTTGTGCGATTAAGGTGGATCTGATGAAGGCTTATGATTCCATCCATTGGGACTTCATCCTGGCAGTCCTCGAGCTGATGAAGTTTCCCCCTATGGTGATCAACTGGATTAACCAATGTATTTCCACTGCATCGTACTCCATCTGCCTCAATGGTGAGTCGGTGGGTTTCTTCCGGGGGGCCAAAGGTCTTAGACAAGGGGATCCTGGTTAGGATCCCTATCTTTTTGTTTCCCTATCTTTTTGTTCTCGGGATGGAAGTCTTTAATGGTATTCTGGTTAGGATGACGCTGACCAACCCGGATTTTCAGTTTCATTGGAAATGTGCAAGTACTAAAACTGTGATGCTGGGGTTTGTGGACGACCTTCTCCTCTTTTCCAAAGCTGACTGCAATTCCATCCAAGCTTTGCACGAGTGTCTCAAAACATTCAGTGTGTTGTCTGGGCTTACCCCTAACCCTAATAAAAGCGCGATCTTTTGTTGCTCTTCAAGTGAGGTTGATAAAAGGGGTATTCTCGACATCCTTGGATTTAGATTGGGGGCCCTTCCTGTTAAGTACCTTGGCGTTCCCCTCATTTCCTCTAAACTCTCTGCCTCTGAGTGCAAACCGCTCCTTGATAGAGTCCAGCTTCGGATTTCCTCCTGGAGGAATCGCTGGCTCTCTTTTGCAGGCAGGCTTCAACTCATTTTATCCATATTATCCACAATCCATAATTATTAGGCTTCCATCTTCATCCTTCCCAAAGATATTCTGAAAGACATTGATAAATCTCTTCGCTCCTTTCTCTGGCATGGGCCCTCTACTGATCGGATGTCTGCTAAGGTTGCGTGGTCGGATGTTTGTTCGCCAAAAGAGGAGGGTGGGCTTGGAATCAAAAACTTGATTGCTTCTAACAAAGCTTTATTAGCCCGGCATTTCTGGAGGATCATCACTAGGACTAGAATTCCATTTGGGTTGCTTGGTGTCATGGTCATCGTATCAAAGACCGTTTCATCTGGACTATTAAAGTTCCGGATTCTGCCCCTTGGAGTTGGAAAAAGCTTATGAACCTCCGTGTAACTCTTCGCACCAAGATTCACCATCAAATTGGTAATGGTAATGACACTTTCCTGTGGCTGGACTCTTGGCTGGTCTGTTTCCTTTGGATGGTGTTGTTTTTGCTGATCTTCTTCCGGAGGGCCTTTTCTCTGTTCTTCCGGAGTGCATGGGATGATGAGTGGGGGCATCATACCCAGAGTCCTTTGGCTGGAGCGATTTACTGACACTGGAGTACATTAGTTGGAGGGCCGTCCTCGATGCTGTGTTCATGTTATTTAATGACTACGGTCATGATTTAAGGATCTCCCTGCTTCTATGCTTCCTTTATCAAGTCGGAAAAACACTTGGTAAAATACATAACTGTTTGTACATTCTCATTATTTATTTAATACAATTAATTACTTACAAAAAAAAAAGATTATACAATTCTCCAAATCAGCAGAAAGACTCCACTTTGGAAGCCCATACTGAACGGATGGGGCTTCAACCAACGCAACATCCGCAAAAAAGCTACTCAAAATTTGGCCAGAGCAACCAAACATCAGTCTGGAACAGCAGCATCCTGTACCACAACTCCCAGAATCCAAGATATGTACTAACAACAGCAGCTATTGAATCAACAGCTTCAGCATTTACTGCTAGCAGCATCCCGGGCCTTTAGCAAGGGAACCAGCAAGACTTTGCCATTTCAGCTCCAGCAAAAGCAGCATATACTGCACAATTGCATTTAGCAAGCAACACAGCAGCTTCAGCCACTATCTTCAAACCAGCAAATGGCATTCTAAATGCCAAAAGCATGATAAACGGCTACAGCAACCAACCTCCTAAAGCATTAACCACCCAATGCCAGGACCAAGAAGGTCGAGCAACCATCAATTCAACCGAATGGAATTACTCCCAGGCAGCAGATCCATCAACACCAGATTCAGAAATCTTCAAGCATCATCATGGACCATAGCAGAGGATCATCACAAATCGGCCAATGGGATCAGCCAACTAAATATCATCCTCCATTGCAGCCCAAGCCGAAATGTTGCAGAGCAACCACAGCAAACAAATAGGCAGAAATAGCCCAACCACAGTAATCCAAAGGACTGCAACAAAGCAACTATGACAGCTGCAGACGACTCACCACAAAGAAGGATTTTCAGCGACCGAATAATCCACTCCCACAACTTCCGCACTCCAGCCAGTACCTACGAACCAGATTAGCAACAGGCTCCCCCAACCCATCAGCCCGTAGGGAACGTACCAGTAGAGAGGCATCAGAGAATCGGGCTCAGGCGATCGTCACCGTCAAACCAACAAGTAGCGAGAAGCAATTTCAACGAATATAATCCAACATCCCACAGCCAGGGCTGCGAGCATATAGAACTCCATCACACCCGAAGGATCTGTTGTATCTAAGCAGTCTTCAGCCAGCACTTCAGGACCACATCCAGTAGATCCAAACCCGAACAGCACGGCATCCCCCAACCCGTCCATCAAGATGAAAACACTGGGAACGAACTTTAGAAGCCCGCAGAAGAACATACCTTGTCAGCGTCAAATTCTTCGAGGTGCTCAGAGACGACGAAAGCGTCGGACATCACAGCGCCAGAGAATAGGGTGGGAAATCAGACCACACCATGCCGGATGAACCGGAGGAACACCATTGAGAATCCATAGCCCTAAAATCGCACTTCAACGCACGAATCGGGGAGATTAGGTCCGAATGGCAGAGACGACACCGAAGCCTAATAGTTCGCAGTGCGTCGCAAAAGTAAAAGAAGAGGAGGAGAAACGGGATACGGCCGGGCAAGGCACCAGGAGACCGGCCGAGGCCGACTCCGGCGCCGCCCGACCAGATGAGAGGCGTCGCTGAAGGCGCAACAGAAGGAAGATTCAAAATTCGAAAACGAGATGCTAGAAAGTTATTAAACCTAGACATGCCTTTTTTAATATCCGGTTCCTCCAGCAAGCAGAGAATGCTCGGAGAGTGATCAGAAAGCCTGGGGGGTAAAAAAGATGCTTTGCATGCACCAAATTGTACTAACCAATGTCCATTGGCAACAATCCGGTCAAACTTCGCCGAAACGGAGTTCGGTCTGGTAGTTAGTAACGCTCACACCTTCCCTCTCCACCCGGGTTCGAATCTCCGTGGAAGCACCCGTGGTACTGAGCCTCCCTAAAAAATCCTTCGGGATTTCTGGGGTATGAGGCCGCGAAGCAGTGGGGCCAGTCACGTAAAAAAGCTTACCCTTACCACAGTTTTGTCTATGTCTTGATGTCCAATGAAGTAGCAGCTGTGTGGCGTTGAGCTTTGCTGACTGCCTCCAGATGGTGTATGCTGTGTGGCAACCGTAAGATGCGTTGCTTTACACCGCAAGATGCGCCTACTAAGTTGAAAATTGTGTATCTGCATATGTGTAATTTCAGATTACATATGTTTGTTTTTTGTTGAACGTTGTCCTCTCAAAGGCTTTTTGGTATTACCTGTTGTACCGTTAGCTCGGGATATGCCCTAGCTCTCTATGTTTTAATTCCAAGTCAAAATACTTGGAGTTAAAATATAGCTTTTGTAATTTTTTCTCCCTATAATCCAAAATAGTTACTTACCAAAAAAAAAAATCCGGTCAAGCTTCCTGTAAATGCGAACGGATGAATCTCTGCCATCGTTCCACGTATAGAAATAACCATCATGACATACACCCATGAGATCACAGTCAATAAGGCACCTGTCAAGATCCAAGGAGCTTCTGGCGTGCCAATTTCCACCCAGCCCTTCCTTTTTTTTTTGGTAAGTAAAAATTTTGGATTAATGGGAGAAAAAATTACAAACTAAATGTTTTAACTCCAAGTATTGAACTTAGAGGTAAAACATAAAGTGCTAGGGCATGCCCTGAGCAACAAATACATCAAAAAACATTAAGAACTACCGTAAAATCAGAAAATGAAAACTATCATCTGATTCACACTAGCAAAATCGATGTAAACAACTCCTAACAACAACGATGTCGACACTACAACCCATCTTGGATCTTCATCGGTACAGGAATGTAAACCACTGACCAGACAGCTTGTCATCATAAGAGAGCATGCAGAACAGCACCTTCATTTGCTTCGGAACAAACAAGAGCGGCCGCACCCACCCAGAAGCATAACCAGCGCATCAGCCTTGTTCAAGGCCAACTGAAATTCAATACTTCCAAGCCACACCACACCCAGCCCTTCCTAAGAGGCTCTAGTGGCGTTAAAATCACCAAGCACCGCCCACGCCATATCTGGATATTGTCTGCTAATGGAACGAAGATAGTCCCACAGGGATCGCCGTAAAATCTACGAATTCGCCCCATAAATGAAGGAGATTATACAGGACTGATGGCAGGCTCTAATACGCACTCTACAAAGGATAATCTGCTCATCTTGAGAGATAACATCAACATCCAAAAGATTTGGGTCCCTTTTTTTTTTTTTTTGGTAAGCAAGAATTTTGGATTAATGGGAGAAAAAATTACAGATTTGATGTTTTATCGCCAAGTATCTTGACTTGGGGATAAAACATTAACTGCTGGGGCATACCCCGAGCAACATGTACATTCAACGGTACGTAAGAACCTCTAAGAGGCCAACGTTCTACATAATCAATAGCAAATAAAGAAAGGTACATCACAACCCAGAGGGGAAGCGTCGCTTTCTAACCCCCTGAGACCAAAACTTACTCCGACAAGAAATCACATCGGCACGTTGCACACCGGCCAAAAGCACTTCGGAAGATCCCTCCGCAAAAAGCACACCAAACCAATACGCACTCCGGCAAAGGAGCACTCCACCGCATTGCACTCCGTCCAAAGTCACTCCGGACCAATACACACTCCGGCAAAGGAGCACACTGGCACATTACACTCCGTCCAAAATGCAGTCCGAAAGTTACCACTCCGGATTTTGTAACACTCCGTCCCAAGCAGTCCGTCCCAAGCACTCCGTCCACATCACCACGGAAATGCACTCCGGATTCCGTTCCAGGCAATCCGTCCAAATCACTCTGGCTTCATAGCACTCCGGATACTTGCGCATTCCAGGCAAGACAAGCACTCCGGATTTAAGCCACTCCGTGCTCAAAATGGACACTCCGGCAATTGATGAAATGAAGGCACTCCGCCAAGAAAACTTGGCCAAAAGGAAGCGTTCCAATCACTCAGCCATTCCGTCCAACAGAGGAAGTGGGCCCAATAAAGTCATTCCACTCCGTCCATCAAAACACATTAGAAAAGCCACATAGACCATTCCGGTTTTATCGCAACCGGCTATTGAGATGCAAGCTGCCATTCACTCCGGACATTAAGTAGAAAGCCACAAAAGCCACACCAGATTTCAAAGCCACTCCGGCTTTTAACAATTAATTTGCCACTCCGGCCAAAATCAACTCCGTCCAAAAGGGCTTAAGGCCACTCCGGCCTTAGGTGACACACTTCCACTCCGGCTAAAATGTACAACAGATGGAACTGTCCCTCCCAAAGCAACAGAAAAACATCTCACCTCAGCCAATGAAATCAGCCAACGAAGACACATCAACCAAAGCAGCAGAATAGTTGCAAAGCAACAGCGTCCACAATTTGGCAGAATTTGCCAACCACCATCAACACAGCCCTGAATCAGCACCAGCACTGGATACTCCAAACCAGCAACAAGACCAGAATCCATGACCAAAAATCAGACCAGAAAAAACCCATCAGCAAATTCTAAGAGCGAGATGCGCCCCTGGATTTCCGAGAGGCAGATTTCTTCTTTTTCCTTGACTTAGAGATCTTCCACTCAGATTCATTGCCTCTTAATTCAGCACACATAGTGGGATTCGAAGAGTATTTCAAGGCGATCCTCTTGATTGAGCTAGGGGTAAGCATAAACTCATCCAAATCTAAATGGTGGTGGATTGACCCAGAATCTGGAGAGTTAGGAACCGAAACATAACTCTGGGACTCAAGAGATTCATCCAAACATCCAGGGTCATCCGCCGGGCACGTTTGGGATCCAAATTCAACAAATGAAGGAGCCAGTGCCGGCAATTCAGAGTTAGTGGAATCTGGTAACAGGGGGACCGGCTGACCAGGAGAAGATTGGGAATCCAAAATGGCCCCATTAGGTGATTTACAATCACCACCTCCCACATCATCGGATGAATGATGGTATGTAGACTCCAACTCACAGGAGGGAGGGTCCAGAACAGGGGAACGGGAAAAAACCTTCGTGGGATAAACCAACCCAAAATTGTAAGCCTTCGACCAGGGTGTTCTGGGCCTGCAGATCATGGGACTTCTAGCCATCCGGCCCCTAATGACCACCAGCTAGTTGAAACTATTGGTCCTGTGGACTCTAAGGAGACTCTTCCATCCCCAACCCTCATTGGAGGGGTTGCTTCTTTGAGCTCCTTGGATGCGTCTAAGGAGGAGGAAACGAACTTCTGTGATGGTTTGGTGGAGAGGTCTTCCTTTGGGAACTTAATGATTCCCCATCCTCCTCCTTGTGAGGCTAGTTCGGCTGTTGATGAACCATGTCACTGCCAGTGTGCTGGGGATGTCCTGGCCCCATCTGGTGGCGAGATGCCTCTGCAGGAGGTCCCTAATGAGGACGGTTCCTCGGGGCAGACCAAGGCCTGGGTTCCTGATGGTGGAACTTCTGAACAGGGCTCTTCCCATCTTTCTGCCAATAAACCAGTGCAGCATCCTTCTTTCACAGAGATTGTGAAGAGAGGTCTGAAACTCCCCCTGCCCAGGAGTTGTGTCCGTTTCCTTCCTATCACTGCTGAAGATCGGGCTGATGCTCTTGGCCAATCTCCCCAGGTCCCTGTGGCTTCTGAGGTTGCCTTGGGTGATTCTGGTATTGAGCATAATCTCATGGTCACTGGCCATGATTCTGTTTTTGGGAGTGTGCAAATTCCAAATTGCCCCCCCTTGGCTCATACTGATCCAAATTCCCTGGGCTCTGCCAGGTTAAGGGCCCCGCTGGACGCTTGTTCAGATGTTCCAATCCCTAAGGGGCAGCTCCACCATGTGGATGCCGGAAACTCTCTGCCTGATAATCAAACAACTCTGCCTCCCCAGTTGGATGTTGATGATACCGAACATAATCACCATACCGTTGTTGGTGATGATTTTGATATTATTCCCAGTTCTATCAAAAGGATTTTCAAAAGCTATTCTTTGAATACCTCTTTCAGTGAGGAAGATGAAATGCGGGGCATTGATTCTGATATCTGGAAAACTTCAAAGTTTAGAAAAAAGAAAAAAGCTGCCTCTAATAAATCCAGGGGCAATTCTGGCCATTAGGCTCTGCTGTTGGGATGGCTGGAGATAATCAGCTCTACTGCTACTGTTCTGGTAGTTGCATTGTCTGATTTGGGCTCCTGAAGTTAGCGAATCCTTTGCTGGGAGGTTTGCAGGCTTCGTTGGTGAACCCGCTGTCCTGGAAAGGCTGTATCATCTCCTTTGATGCTGGTCTGCAGGTGCATTGGATGGGGAGTCCTTTTTTGGCTCTCTTTGTTTCTTCTCTATAATGGTTGCTGTTGCTGGATTGCCATTCTTGACTATTTGGTCACTGCTGTACCTGGTTTGAAGCTGTTGGGCTTGGAACGTTTGGCTTTCTTACCGATTGCTTTCCTGGTGCACTGTGGAAAGTTGCTGATTTATGCACTGAAAAGCTCCTGTGGAATATCTCTCTTGTGGATGTGCCACGGGTACATCCATGCTGTGGTAGGCAGATGGATCCCGCCCTGATTGGTTGTATTCCTGGAGTCCTAGCTCCATTCTACACCACTCTGGTTGGGGCTATAATTCTTGCACGGGAGGGGCTGTTGATGAGGATGATGCTGATGCTGATGTTGCCTCTGTTTGGTGCTGGCCGTTTGTTGCTGATGCGGAAAAAAAAAAAAGCTCCTGTTGCTGCTCGCTCCATTGTGATGCAGAATGGGTTGCTGAACTTGATGTTCTGCTGCGGTTTACTTCCTTTGCTGCAGGAAATAATGATCTTGGTGGTGCTCCTCGTGAGCTTGGGATGTAGTCATGATTTTGGCTGTGTGCTTTCCAGCTTAGTTATGCCCGTTTTTTTTGGCTTTATCTGTTGGGTTATTGCTCTTATATTGCTGGAGCATTATTGCATTGAGTGACTACCAACAATTTTGTTCTCTCTGTTGGTTTCATATGATGTAATTTGTGTTCGGGGTATGCCCCTGCACTCATGCTCTATTCCCAAGTCGGAAAAACACTTGGGGATTGACCAAAATTGTAATTTTTTCTCCCATTAATCCAAATTCCACTTACTTACCAAAAAAAAAAAAAAAAACCCAATGTTTGAGGGGCTTGGTTCATCTAGGACGGCCCCATTTGGGACAGAAACAAGATAAGGGTAATTTGGGCTAGTAAGAGCCAGCGAATCAGCAATTAGAAGGGCTGGATTTTCAATTACAGCCACAGAATCCGATTCAGCAATTAGCACAGTAATTGGAGTCGTGATTGGCTCCGGTTGGCGTAAGGCATCTGCAACCACAGAATCATGAAGATGGCCAGCAATACCATTCGGATCAATTGGAGGCAGAGATGTACGGCAATCAGACTCCACATGATCCTCAGAATGAGGGCTTTCATAAGGGACAGGGTTAGATAGCCCTGAGCCCAAAACCTTAGGATGAGAATTTCCAGGAACTAACTTGGACCGGCAATTAGTTTCCAGATGCCCAATCTGTTGGCACCGGGCGCATCGTGTAGGCTTCCAGCTGTACGCCACATTCACCGAAACAACTTCGGTTGAGGCAGAGCAAGGATGAACAGCAATAGAGCTTGGGAACGGACGATCCACACCGACTTCGACGCATATCCTTGCAAATGACAGATTTTCCATACGCGCTGTCATGGGATCAATTTGAAGAGGAATCCCAATCCTACTGGCTAACCAGCACAGACCAGCACTCGACCACAATTCCAGTGGTATGTTCGACAGTTTAATCCAAATTGGAAAGCGCTTGTGTTCGTCTTTTGATAGCTCCATTCCAGGCTTCCAACGTTTTAGGAAAATTGCTTTACCAGAGAAAATCCATGGACCGGCACGAATGACTTTCTCCAACATTTCTTCAGACGGTAATCAGAAGAAAAAAAACCCGCCTTCATTTCCAGCAGATTGCTTGAGCCCAAATCGAGACCAGAGCTTCATGGCAATTGCTTTAACAGCCGTGAAGTGTGGTGGAGAGTTAAGGAAATAGCCCACCAGAGTATAACTCCAAAACGAGTTTCCTTGTTCGATGACCTCTGCCGGAGGAGAAAGAGAACCATCGGGACACAAGGAATCCTGGAGAGGGAAGAAACGGATTTCAGAACTAAGTCCAGACCCAACCTTCTTCACAACCTCAGCCCATGAATGGGAGGACACATCGTTACCCCCAGATTGGACGGTAGCACGTTTCAGGGACTCGGTCGAAACAGGGGCCTGGGAACAAGGTGAGGGAAGTTTTGAGGTCGAGTTTAACGGGGGCGAAATGGAGATTTGAGGAGAGGAGGTGCGGGTAAGGATGGGGGAGACGGACACCGGAGGGGGAGCAAGGGGTTCGGCCATGGACGACGAAGAGCACCGCTGACAGAGAAGGGAGGAGCGTCCGTTAGAGACGGCAGAAACGAATTTCAAATTTGAAATTCGAAAACCTAGAGAGAAGTCAGAGCACTTCTCTCTAGAATGCTACAATAAAGTCAAAAGATTTGGGTCCCATCCCACCCAAATGCGACCAGCAGGTGAGGACTGGTAGTTCATAGCCCATTTCCAATTCTGCATCAGAGAACAAGCAATACCTGAAGAGGAGCTTTCCCGAACCTTTGTTTTCAACAAGACCCGGCCATGCAGCAGTGAGAAGACCGGAGGAATTGGCGGACCTCCTGACTCTTCACTTTGCCATTCAGCCCGCGAAAATTCCAACAGACCACTTTAACCATTACTCAAAGTAGATAGGGGAATTGAACTCTTAGGCCCATTTGAATTCTTTAGAATATCATTAATTTTTTTGGTTTGCTCCTAAACCTCCCTGGCCTTACAAGGAATAGGAACCGATTTAACAGAGGCAGAAATCCGCTCGGCCGGTTTTTTGGCTTTGTGGGATCTAGTACACCGGCCTGGAGGATCTCCTTCAAGCTCATTAGAACCTAGGCAAGCACTTAAAGTTCCTATGGATGCTGAGTGGATAGCCAAATCCTCATTGTAGGTGGGGATGTCAGCGGATATAGTTTTTTTTTTTTTTGGTAAATAAGTTAATTGTATTAAAAAGAAAAAATTACAAACTATGATTTAAACCAAGTGTTTTTCCGACTTGGAGTAAAATCATAACGACGGGGCTGAACTCGAATAGCAAATAACTACAAAACAGCCAAAACCTACACCTGAAACCCTTTGATGGAAGGGAATCAATACAATTCAAAACCGGCAGCACTAGTATGGTGCAAAAACAAGAGATTGCATCTCAAAAACAGTATCACCAACAACAACCTGCATCAGATCAGCCATATCTTTGAGCATCTGTGGGGGAGCAGCATAGGAAACCAAAAATCTTCAGCACACGCACAACCCCAACATTCCACAAGTAGAATCCCAATATACAGCAATGAGATGGCTCCCAATCAGCTGTACACATACGATTTGCAGGAAAATTCCTGACTCCACATCATCTCAGACGGCAGTACCCGTCACAACATCGAAACAAAAAGCAGTGCACATGGAGCTTACTTTCGATAGCAGCTCCTTGCTTCGTCAACTTCAGCTGCCATACTTTAGAAGATCGCCACATCAGCAATTCCACGTCAGGAGGCGAGCCTAGCCACGTTAGCATATCAGCATCAGTAAGAACATGTGAACCGTAGGTCAATCCCAACGCCAGAAAAAACTCCGTCCAAAGGATAGCCTAGAGGCACTCCGGACAACGCACTCCAGCCTTAGAAGCTTTGGAAAAGTTTTTTTTTGGTAAGTAAGTATTTTAGATTAAAGGGAGAATAAAAATTACAAAAGCTATGTTTTAACTCCAAGTATTTTGACTTAAAGTTAAAACATAAAATGCTAGGGCATACCCCGAGCAACTGAGACATCAGAAAATGAACTAACCCCTAGGAGGGCAACTTTTAACAAAATCAACAGAATATGAAATCTATCTAATATCACATGAACAAACATGTAATCAGCTACCCCGGAGTGGACCGGAGCAACTCAGCAAACGAGTGGCAACCATGCCAACCATCGCAATAGAACCCAAGGAACCATGCCAAACAACCAGAAGCATCTTCAACAGGGCAAATTTTCAGCACCTTCAACAAAAGCACCTGCACTTGGTGCAAATTCAAGAAGAAGAGATCAAGGAATTTGCAAATCCTTTACAGCATCCAAAACCCTTTGCATGCATAAATCTGCATTCTTTTACTGTTTCAGCTCCAACAAAACAACATAGAAACAGTGCCCTCCAATAAATTACTGGACACAGCACTACCAACCAGCTGCTGGAAACGAAAAGAAACCAACCATATTAGCCATCTGCATAACAGATAGGTTCCAGCATCAACAGCATCTCAGCTGCTTCCAGCAAGGAGTGAATAGCCATTCCAGCAGATCCAGCACCTTCAAACCGAAGCAACCAGAAGACAAAAGCCCAGCATCTCCACCTAGGCATGGCCAAATTCCAGCTCCAGCAGGCCAACAAAAAAACCATGCACAGAACCGAGGCAACGAGGAGAGACCAATATAGTCTCTCCTTCAGAAGACATTTCACAGCACAAAAAGCCTTCCACCATTGCTGCAAAATCCAATATGTAGCAAGAATGCTACATATGATCAGCAGCAGAATAACAGGGATTTGGCTTTGATCAACAGCAGAAGATCTTCAGCCAAAAATCCAACGAACCAGCAGTAGCAACTCAGCAGCAACTACTGCAAACCAACCTCCAAAGGAAACCAACATCAGCAAGGATCAAGGCAAAAGCAGTAAAGCCCAATCTCCAACTCCAGCAAAGGTTTCCAGCGGCACTGCATATCCAGAACAAGAAGTCCCCAACACATCCTGCCAATCCAGATATGCAGCATAAAAAACCTGCAGGAGCAAGTCCAACCACTACAACAGCCAATCAAAGACGTATTATGGCAAAAGACGGAATAAGCTCCACTGCAACATAGGAATCAATTGCAACCAAACAAGACCAGGGCCAGCTCATCAGCACCTCAACCAAAACGTCCTAAGCCAGTGCACGGGCACCCCCATCCCATCCAACAGGAAGGAAACACTGGCTGAGGCTCATCCAAATCAGCAGCACTGGGCAGTTGATTACGCCAGAACCAGCAAAAGAGTCCAAGACTACTTCTTCAGCCCAGCACTTCAGCATACAGCGAAATAGAGGTAATCACCTTACAATAGTAACCCATGACATCTGCAATCAACCCACCGCATCAGAAGGATTTTCACCGTCCAAACATGGCCACTCCCATTTCTTCGGCACTCCAACCTATAATTCCAGTCCAGAGCAAAACAGGCTCCCCCCAACCCATCTAATAGGAAAGAACGTACAGGTAGAGAGCCTTCAGAATCCAGGCACAGGACGTTCATCAGCGTCAAACCCAGCAAGCAGCATAATATCATTAGCTTCGGACATCTACTCCCAAAATCTAGGAACGCAGCATAAACCAGAAGCACCAAAGCTGTAGCTTACGTAAGGAACCCTGAGACAGGGCTCTCGGCGTCATCAGCCAGAGCATAGAAGCCCAGGCAAATCCGGAGGTGTGAAACCCTAATCAATCGAGGGACGAAGGAGAGGAGAGACCATAGCCGGAGAAGAGTCCCAGACAAAAGCAGAACTCCAAACGGAGATAGTCTCATTCGATGCGATCTTGGCTCCAGCAGAAACCCCAATCGAACCATGGCCGAATAAGCTTCATCAGGGAACCTGAATCAGCAGAAAACGAGCACACACCATAGACGAAGCCTCAGAGGATGCCGGCGAAGCCAGATCTGAGGTCCGGATAGGAAGACGGTAGGAGTCGAAAAGCGGAAAGCAGCCAGGAGACCGGCCGAGGCCGGCTCCGGTGCTGCCCGGCCAAAGGAGGAGCGTCGCAGGAGGACGCGGGCAAATTTCAAAAGGAAATTTTAGAAGTTTTGGAAAAGAGCACTCCAGTCTACGAGCTCCGGCTATACAGCAGCAAAAAATAATTTTTTTTTGGAGCATCAGATATGATAAAAGTAATCCTCTCCAGGCAAGAAAACACCGGACCAAAATAGATTCACTCCGGATTCCGGAGTTCTTACACTCCGAAAACCAAAGCTCTCACATTCCAGAAACCGGAATTCTCACACTCCGGATTTCGGATCACACTCACTCTGAAAATCGGAGTTCAAACACGCAGGTTGCACCTTTTTTTTTTTGAAACCCACTCCGGATTCCGGAGTTCACACCACACACTCCGGATTCTGGAGCTCTCACCCTCCGGCATCCGGAATTCATACAGAATTTTTTTTTTGACGTGG
>JAODPA010014218.1:0-13359 GCA_025585075.1 Nepenthes mirabilis
AAGTATGTTTTTTTTAATAAACTTCCTTGCACATATAAATATGTTTTTTTTTTTAATGAACTTTCTTGTACTTTGGGCTGTCACTCATTGAAGCAAGCTCCCATTCCTCTCCCTCCTCTTCACAAATCTGCCACAGTATCATGACCCATTAAAACCCTACTCCCATATATCGGCAATGCCGCACGCATCCACTTGCCAATGACTCCTTTCAAAGCCCTTTTTCCTCATCACCCTTCTCCTCACCTGTTATTGTTCTTCGTCCCTCCTCCTCTCTATTTATTCCTCTTGATCTAGTGCAATCCCTATGCTTTAATATGGTTTGCCAATAAAATATGTTGAAGTGAGGTCAAACATCAAGTTTCAATCAAACGGGCTTAGTAGACATACCTAGGACGCATTTGAATATGTTCATCGTGAAAATTTTGGAAGCATAATGCTAGGGACCGACATACCCAATACTCAATGGTAACTCAATGCCATATAGAAACATTTTTTATTATTTGATGGGATGTTGATAGGTCACATCTTTAGAATGGGGCATGTACTTTATTGGCTACATTATTGAATTTTCATGGCATGTCACCCCTTGGAGCAACGTAGCCTCACCCTAGCCTTAGGGTGTGGTGTCGCATTGGTTGAAATGTTCATCCGCGGGTAGTGGTATCCAAATTGTCAAATTTGGAGAAAATTTAAGTGAGATATGTTTGTAATATATGAAAAAAATATATGATTTATAAATAAGATTATGCCTATATTTTTTTCAATCGTATTGCTAATAAAAAATTTTTGCATGGACTTAATAAAAATTCATGATCTATTAGCACAATATGTTAATTCATGTGGTCGATACGCTATGATTAATTAGATTAAGAACTAATACACTATCCCTGATACTTTTTGTATGAGCATCTAAAGAAAATATAGAGACCAGTAGACTATAATTTAAAAGAATAGTTATATGAGTGTACATTGGGAAGACTATAACTTATTTAGAATACTTGTCAAATAATTGTAAACTTCATAGTTGACATTTTTCTTTGTGATTTAGAGTGTTCAAACTCATAGATAGTATATTGGTTCCAATTCAGCGTTTCCCCCTCCAAATTAAAACTAGATACATGTACAATTATTCTCAGTGAACATCCTTGCACTTTGGGCCACCACTCACTGAAACAGGCTCCTATTCCTCTCCCTCCACTCCACAAACCACCACCTCATGGCAACCCATTCACACACTAGTCCCATATCTTGGCAAGGTTGCATTAACCCAATAAGGTATGAATATTAAATTAATTTCTAATAATGATTAATTAAGATAAATTAAAGAATATATTAAGGTCAAGTAAAATTTTTGGTAAAAGTCAGCATTTTTATTGTGGTGTGCAGAATCCATATCATATAAAATAGAGACCAGACCCAACTTTGGCACAAGCCCAAGGAAGAGTTGAACCTGAATCCATCCAAGATCAGATCTAGAACGCATTATTGGTGCCGTCTGTGGGAAACTAAACAAAAGACATGACCACTATTCCATCAATATTAATCTCATCAATAAATATGGTAAATATGCGAGTGCAAACTAGTGTCCCAGCCAAAGAGGTCACCTCTCCCAGTGATGACCACTTTGCTGGTAGTCGAGCAGGAGAGTGATCCACTTTGATCATCTTAGCGATGGCGGACCAAATGAATAAGATGTCCCAAATGCTCTAGGCGTTTTGTACACGCTAGGGCAAATAGAGGCAAGGGCTCCTCCTCTTCAACCCACACTCCAACCTCCATGTAAGGAGGTTAAAGAAAGAAGAAGTCAGCCAAGAAAGCTACACGACTGGATAGTTTCAGCACCCTGATAGCCTCAAACACCAGGAGTCATTCCAGGCTAGAGGGCTGGCTAAGCCATAAAATCCCAGAGGAGAGCCCGAAATGGAGGAACCCCAACCACTCCCGGGATGAGCGGAGGCTACCGGTTCAAGAAGGAGCCTCTCGCATCACTAGACCAGCAAGTGACAGCAGCCAATCGACGCCACACCGCTCGACTGGAAAGTCGGAGTTGAGGACCTACCTCAACGAGAAGAGGTCCGCAACCTCCTCACGGGTGGAGGAGAAGGTTCAAAAGATACGAAACTGCGTGTTCAAAGGAGAAGACAGCAAGTACTTGGCTGATCTGAAGAGATCTCCTTTCACCGTGAAAATCTGGACCTAGCTGCTTTCACCGAAGTTTAAAATGCCGGCCTTAGAACCTTACGACTGAAGCACTGATGTTATGGATCTTCTCGATCACTTTCGTGCTTTGCTCAATTTTCAGGGCCTAGAGGATGCTTTTATGTGCTAGTGCTTCCCCTCAATTTGAAGGAAGACGTCCGAATCTAGTTCTATTGGCTACTGGCAAATTCAATCCAGAGTTTCTGGGACCTTGTTGATAGCATCCTTGCTTAATATGCCTCTAGCTACCGCGAGGAGAAGCAGCTATGGCACCTCACCCACGTCAAATAGAAGCCGTGCGAAAGCTTGAGAAAGTTCCTGAGGTGATTTACCGTTGAAGCCCGTAAGATAACCAAGCTCACCGATGAGGTAAAACTCAACAGTTTTATTTTTTCTCTAGGTTCGGGCGACTTTTTTAAACATCTGGCTTATAAGGACCTATAAACCTTCTAGAAGGCTAAATCCATCACTCAACCCTACATAATAGCAGAAGAAGCCAGCAAGGCAAAACACCCGGAATGAGTTGACCATCCTTACTCCTTGCCGGCGGACGGAAAAAGGAAGAATGGGGGCCATGATAACCTCCGAAGGAAGCAGCCCAGAATTGAGTCACTTGTATGGAGGGAGTTCAAGCCTATAAACCTAACTCCATTGAATGACTCTCAGGCGAACATCCTCATATAGATTCGAGAGGAGAAATTCATGAAATGGACAAAGCCGATGAAAAACCTGGAGGGAGGAGATCCAACAAAATATTGTGACTTCCATCGATCTCCGAGCAGTAGCATCCCTGGGGACACCTCACCAAATTTTTGAGGAACCCTGGTCAGATATCGGTCCCTCCGGCGAGGACAAGCCTGAGAAGCAGTAGCCGAGGAACTGAGTCGTGGCTAGGGTGGTCAATATGGTGACGAGTAGGCCACCCAAAACTCACAATGCGGATCGTCAAGAAAAGCCGACTGGGTCAAGGTAGGAGATGATATCATTAGTTTTAATAACAACGATATGTCATATATAATCTCCCCCTATACTGACCCCTTGGTTGTATCCGTGCTCGTCTTAAATGGTACTGCAGACTACAAGTGGAAATGAATCTTTATCGATAATGGAAGTTCCCATGATTTGTTTTACCTCAATACTTATTTTAAATTAGGATTAAAAAGAGTCAACTGAAATTGACTAAATGGCCATTGTATAGATTGGATAATGAACCAGTAGCCGTTAAAGGAATCATCCGACTGGAAGTCACCTTGGGTACATACCCCAGAATAGTGAGCCGCACGGTCCCCTGTCTGGTTGTTAACTTGCCTTCTGTATATAATACAATACTCGGTCGTCTATGCCTAGCGGTATTTGGGACCGTAACATCGATATCTCACCTAAAAATAAAGTTTTTGACAGCATGCAATATCGGCAAAGTGCTAGACGACCAAGTAACGGGTCAAACATATTACCTGTCCCAAGTCTCCCCAAACGGTGTTGACTTGACAACAGATATCCTAGACCACTGAGATGAAACAACACTGAAGCAGGCGCAAATCGGCAAGGCCACCGATCTCGTATCGCTGAATTTTGGCAACCCGAATAAATGCGTACAGATAAGGGGCTCACTCGTCCGACCCTTGCGTGACTAGCTAATCAGCTTCTTAAGGTATAACATAGATGTCTTCGCATGGATGCCTATTGGCATACCTAGTATTCCGACCGAAGTAACAGTCCATAAGTTGAGTCTCAATCCAGACCGTAAGTCCATCAGACAGAAATAGATAAACCACTCTATTAAAAAGCTAATAGTCATCCAAGAGGAAATAAAGAAGCTATTGGACGTCGGATTTATAAGGGAAGTCCAGTACCCAAATTGGCTCTTCAACGTGGTTCTCATCAAGAAGAATAATAGAAAGTGATGAATGTGTGTCGACTTCACCAGCGTCAATAAATTCTACCCGAAGGATAACTTTCCATTACCGAGAATTGACCTGCCAGTGGACTACACTTCAGGGCATGAACTACTAAGTTTCATGGACACCTACTCGGGTACAACCAAATCCGAATAAGCTTGGAAGACGAGGAGTACACTTGCTTCATGACCGACCAAAATACCTATTGTTACAAGGTTATACCCTTCAGTTTGAAGAATGCATGTGCCACTTATCAAATGCTTATGAACAAAATATTCGATAAGCAGATCGGTCAGAATACGGAGGTGTATATAAATGACATGCTCGTCAAAAGTAAGACCATCGACGGGCATATTCACTATCTCACCGAAACCTTCAAGGTGCTCCAGGCACACCAGATGAAGCTAAACCTCTCTAAGTGCGTTCTCAGGGTATTTTTTGGAAAGTTCTTAGGTTTTATCGTATTGCAACGGAGAATCAAGGCAAACTTGGAGAAGATAAAAGCCTTTATGGACATGACCCCGCCACAGAATGTGAAAGATGTCTAGAGGCTGACCGAGAGACTTGCAGCCTTATCCCGTTTTTTGGCTAAGTTTGGAGGTAAATACCTTTCTTTTTTTAAGGCCTTGAGGGGGATGAAGGCGTTAATGGACAATAGAATTTCAAGCCTCTTTTGACGAACTGAAAGAGTACCTGGACAGCCCACCACTCCTAATGTTGCCAAGAGAGGATGAGGATTTGTTCATATATTTAGCTATTTCAAAGGAGGCACTAAGCTCCGTCTTAATACGTCAGGAGTTTGACACACAGTGGCCAGTTTATTACATCAGCAAAATGTTGAGTAGCACCGAGACTCGTTATCCCCATTCCGAGACGATTGCATTGGCACCTGTCTTCTAGACCAGAAAACTGCGACTCTACTTTTAGGCGCGCTGGATAATTGTCATGACCGACTAATAGCTAAAGGGCATCTTGTAAAAACCCAATATTTTAGGGCTGCTAGTTAAGTGAGTCATCGAATTGGGAGAATTTAATATTAAATTTAGACTAATGCTGACCATCAAGAGGCAGGCGTTGGTTGACTTCATCATCTAGACCATTACCCCAATCCTCGATACAGACTACACCGGTGATGCCGATAACCAAAACGAAGCATCAGATTGAGTTCTTTACGTAGATTGCTCATCAACAAACTCAAGTAGTAGGGTCGGAGTGATCCTGAGGACCCCTGACGAGTTTGGAGTGAAGTACTCCTTGAAACTTGGGTTCCCGGCCACCAATAATGTGGCTGAATACGAAACCCTACTCGCAGGTTTATGGCTTGCTAAGGAATGCTCGGTTAGACACTTGACTATTTACAGTGATTCAAAGCTAGTTGTTAACTAGATCTGTGGAAGTTTCGAGACGTCTAACCCTATGCTGGCCAGATACTTAGATAAGGAAAAGAGTGTGATCCAAAAATTTGACAAGCTTGACATGGTTCATATCGCAATGGCTGAAAACTAAAAGGCCGACCAACTTATAAGGGTAGTGACAACAGAGAATTCATAATAGTACTCAAGAGATATTTGAGATATCTTGAGCACTCCTAGCATAGATTAGTAGAAAGCGATGTAGGTCTCTGAGGGCAAAAATTGGACGTTGTCTTACTGGAGGTTCTTCACAAATAGATCCCTGCCCAAAAATTAGGACGAGGTCAAGCGCATAAAGAAGACAGCTGGCTGGTATATTATCATGAACGGAAAGCTATACCACTAGGGTATTCGACCCCTTACCTTCGATATCTTATGTCAGAGGAGGCCGACTATGATTGAGTGAGGTCCACTTTGAAAGTTATGGGTTATACATCGGCGGCAAGAATTTTGCCTTTAAGGTGATACGCGCTAAGGATACTACTGGCTGACCATGAAAAAGGACACCATGGAGTTTGTAAAAAGGTGTGAGAATTGCCAAATCCATAAAACCTTCACCATCAACCGCCCACGGACCTGAGAGTCCTCTAGGCACATTGGCCGTTCGCACAATGGGGACTCGACAGTCTTGGCCTATTTTCCATTGCGTTCAAACAGAGGAAATTCATCATGGTAGGCATCGACTATTTCATAAAGTGGGTCGAGGCCACCCCATTGGCCCGAATAACAGAGCAAAATGTTATAGAATTTGTTTGGCAGAACATAATAAGCAAATTTGGGATTTTCGATGTCATCGTGACCGACAATAGAACCCAATTCACCGACAAACGTATCACCAAGTATTGAACTAAACTTGGCATTAGATTGATCCACATTTTGGTAGCGTATTTGCAGACAAATGGACAAGTGGAGGTTACCAACTGAACACTGTTACATGGATTGAACACCGAGTTGGAAGACACAGGGGCTTCTGAGTGGACGAGCTGCCATTTATATTGTGGTCTTACTAGACAACGCCTAAAGAGCCGACATGTGAAACGCCTTTCAGTCACTACTACGGAACTGGGACTGTAATCTTGGATACGATTGGGCTCTCGAATCTCGGGATCGAGGCCTTCGACTCACTCGGCAACTCTCAATGGCTCAGGGAGTACTTAGACCTGTTGGAGGAAGCATGGGACACGACCAAGATGTGCACGACTGCCTACTAAAAATGAATTGCCTGGTATTACAATAAAAAATTAAAGACGTGATAATTCGAGGTGAAAGACCTCGTCCTATGAAACATAGAGGCCAGTGGCAAGGCAGCCAATAGGAATAAACTCTCGCTAAATTGGGAAAGCCTGTTCCTAATTTCATTCGTATTGTCGAATGGAGCATGCAAGTTTTGAACCTAGAATGGCAAGCTAGTTTCGAGGATGTAGAATGACGTCCATTTAAAAAGGTACTACCAATAAGGTTTGCACCAGGCCCAGGTAGGTCACGCGTGTGTTAATGATTGCATGTAACATTGTACCACGTTTAATGAAATGATTCACTTTTCGCATATTTCTATGGCTTCTATTTCTATTTCTTTCTCATGTGAATACTTGCATAAAATTGTATGAAAATATATGACCTAAATTGCCTCTAAGTTCGATAGGCTTTCGCTCACTTGTAGTTAAAACTTGGTTCCATACCAAACGGCCTGTAAGCGGTCGGATCAAACATTGGTCCCAAACCGAACGGCCCATAAGCAGTCGGATTAAACCTCGATCCCATACCGAGCAGTCCATAAGCGGTTGGATTAAACATTGATTCCATACCAAGCAACCCGTGAGCGATTGGATTAAACCCCAATCCTAAATCGAGCGGCCCATAAGTGGTCAGATTAAACCTCGGTCTCATACCGAGTGGCCTATAGGTGGTCGAATTAAAACTTGGTTCATTACCAAGCGGCTCATTCGCTGTCGAACAAGAAACCCTAGGGGGCTTTCACGGCACGCGTGCGACGACTTCCTCCCACAGGAGACAACACCGTCAGTTTGGAAATGTCAATAAATCAGAGCTCCAACAGTTAGCAGGATGCTTGGAATTACGATCTAGGCACCGCTATCCAAAACAAAAGTATTATCAAACGAAGAAGGATAATATATATCCTGCCGATTTATATTCATAAAAATATACAACACATAAGACGGCATCAAACGGCATAGATATGCTTTTCAGAGCATTCAAAGGCCCCGTGGATACAAGAAGTTGTCTACACCTACGATTCGTCTAAGCGATTACCCTAAGATGGAGGATCCCTTGGAGGATGTGACGTAGGCTTCAGCCACGCCCAACTAGGTATCTGATTAGCTCCGATTGATGAGAAGTTTCGACATTCCACGAATTCAAAAATCCGACAAGGAAATGGGAGTCCGCCAAGAAAACGATCCTCCTGCTGAAATGGATTCCCACTTGGAACCGCTCCTCTAGGATGGAAGCCACCTTCTCAGGACGAAACCTTGCCCTCAATTTGCCTTCAAGCATCGAAATCCTCTCCATGGCCCAGGCGTGAGCTCCAGAAACTTTCTGCAGTCTGGCGTTAGACTCCTATAGGGCCTGATGGAGGTAGTTAGCCAACGCCTGACTCTGCACCGTGTGTCCCACCGTAACATTGACACAGTGCTCCATCTCCTCTACCACACGCTTAGTCTGAGCTTGCATTATATGGGCAACTTTGTATCCCTGCGAGGACAGAAACTCTTCCAACCCACAAGGCAGCCTCACGGGCAGACAAGCGAAAAATGAGTCACCGGGGGGGAACGACTAACAGTTATCTGTGTGGCTACGCAACAAAACAAATATACCTGTCGACAGGAACCAACAAACTCAGGGCATGGAGCTACCCTCGAGGTCCCTTGGGGTTCAAGTTGTGGCAAGCCCAGGTGCTGCCATTCCTCAACGGCGACCCCATCAGCAGATTCCTCATCGTCGTCCTTAGTTTGCATCCTTCCATCATTGCTCCCCTTTTCTAAGGAGGGTCCTGGCAAAGGAGATGACGACACCACCCGTCCCATGGCCAGCAAAGTTGAAAGATCAATCATATCTCCGTCGGCCATGATGAAAGCAGAAGGACTGTGAGGACAAGTGGTGAACTGAATTGCCGAAGATGCCAATTTTAAATAAGCAAAACTTTTGCTAAAAATGACAAAATTGTAGAAATCAAAGGGTCGCGTCGCTTTTACGTGAAGCAACGCATGTCCTCACCTTGTTGAATCTGCATGTAGTGCCATAATGACAGATGTCACATCATATCATTGGGCAGTGCACTGTCAATCTACGATGGTCAAAGACAATGTCACAACCGGCCTAGCCATGCGACGACCCAAACACAGCATGAGTCCTGAATATAAAAGTAAGCATGCCTGGCTAACCGACAAGCGTGAAAAAACAAGACAGTACATAAAGGAGAAATTAGCACATTCCTTAAATGATTTTCTTTTCATTAATGAATATTGCTATGCAAACTGCTGATACAATGGAGAAGAAACAAAATCCAAAAAATACAAAAATGTCCCCGCTAGGGTAGGGGGCTTCTAGGAGGATGTGAGGTGGGCTCCCCTCTACCTTGGGAAAAGTCAATCAAATAAACGTGCTTTAGAGCCACACGGTTCATGGGATCAAAGAAGCCAACCAGAAAATTGGGGACCACCATGGTGACAATCTGTTTGCAGAGGTGAATGCCCTGCCAAAGCCTAGCATTTAGCACCTGGCTTACCTCCTCTAGTAGTCAACTTGCCCTCAAGCCTGCAGTTCTTTGCTCAAAGTTCATTTGCTAGCTTCTTGACGTTGATGGCTCGAGTTTCTAGCCCCCTCAACCTCTCGTTTAGCTCAACCAACTTCACCCTGAGGAAGACAACCTCCTCGTGATCTTGTTGGGCCTGAGCAGCAGCAACACTCGATTGGCTTAGGAGCCCCTCTGACTAGAGAATTTTTTTCCTCCTACTCATCAGTCATTTCGGCCCATTGGCGCTAGCACTTTATTACGGCACCTACAACCTTCTAGTCCTACAATTCCAAAAAATAGAAAGAGAAAAAAGGTCAAACCACGCCAGCAAAATAGAAAGGAAAGAGGAAGTCTCCTTCGAAGAAGTACCATGATGAATTTGCGTTTCTCCTTCTTGGCCAGATCAGGCGCCTCAAGGTTCTGACATGGGAAGTCCTTCGACGGGCCAGCTGGAAGGCTAGGCGTAGCAGCCTCCAAGACCAATTCCGCCATGGTTGCCATTTCCTCAGTGACACAAGTTCCCTACACAGGGATCTCCATAGAGGCGGCTTCTTAGAGGCTTGTCATCGTAGGAGTGAGGAGGCAGAAAAACTTATCTCGCCGGCATCCGTTGACCTCACTAACGGCGCTACCACTGACTTTGGTTGCTCGACGAATGGCTCCACCATCCCTCCGGATATTGGCCCCACCGGCTCTCCCTCCATCGGCACAGCTGGTGTCGCAGATATACCTGACGGCGGCAGATCGACGATAGGCCCTCCGGTGGCAACTCCCGTATCACCCAAATCCAAAAGATTGATGGGATTCTCAACCTTGGATTGCTTGCCAACACCCACCAAGCACCCAGCCATGTGAACATCGGTGGCAGTGGAGGGCGAGGAAGAAGGTGGAGCTGGTGCAACCTACTTCCGAGAAGGGTTGTCAGGAGGATCCCCAATAACAAGAGCCCCAACTTTCCTCTTAGGCAGGGATGGCGCTGGGGGAGAAGCCTTTGCCTTTTGGAACGGCAAGTGCAGGCCTCAACAGGCTCACTTGTTCACCTCAGAGGGCACAAGGTGGCCCCTCCTAAACTCATCCGAATGCACCCGGACCAATATTACTAGTGGCTCAATGGCCTCCACCTCCTCTCGTGAAGGCCTCCCAGTGAGGATCTTAGGCACGTTATCCCAATCCCTGGACAAGAGCTAATCGTTAGAGGCCTTAATGAAGAAGAACCGGTCCTTTCAATTCTTTATGGACTCGTAGATAATATGGCTGATGTGTAGCTCCTTGGGGGAGAGCAAGATCCAATCCTTGCTCTGCGTAAACCTAAAAATGACCCTCACCGCCACCGCAGATAGCATCCTCAAGTGGTAATGGAAGAATATGCACAAAGAGCAAAGGTAACACACAATATTGGCATGGAGCCTTGCAATAGGGACTTTGAAGGCCCGAACGATGTCAAGCAGCTCCTCAGGAATGGGGATGAGAAGACCACTCCGCAAATGAGCTTCGTAGACGGTGATGTATCCTATCGGTGGGGAGGAATCCCTGTCTTACTTCCCTGGAACGACGAACAAGATTGATAGTGGGATGTTGTATCGAATGTACAAAGCCTTGACATCGCTGGAGTTGAGAACAGTAGGGATCACATCAACAAAGGGAGTCATGGAAGCAAATAAGGAAAAAAAAATAGGCGAAGGAAGTCGAAGGAACGTAAAAGAAAAAGCAAGGTAAATTTTGAAGCTAACGGCCGGCTTTTATAAACAAAGTCGTTGCGAAAACGAAGCAGTGCCTCGAAAAGGCACGGCAATCATGGCTGCCACGTGTCAGCACCATTGATCATGGGGTCAAGTCGAATCACCCATCTCATTTATTACAAAGACACTGCAGCTCTAGGCAAGCGACACGTGGCAAAAAGCGACAGTTAATGACAGAAATGCATGAGCTCTTATGCCACGATGCATGACTTCCTAGTAGGTTTGGTCAACGAAGCCGGTCAACAATCATTCCGACTTCGCTTCGCTCTCCGGATTCTAGTAATTTGGTCAACAGAGCTGATAAACTGACATTTCAGCTCCACCTTGCTCTCCGGATTCCAACGATTGGTCAACTAAGCTGGTCAACTGAAATTCTGGCTTTGCTCTGCTCTCCAGATTCAAGTGATTTGGTCAACAAAGTCGGTCAACTATTTCCCCACTTCCTTTGACTAGACCTCTAGGATTTTGACCATTTCGTCTGTCAAGCTGCAGGACCAGGACCCACAACTCCTCGGCCATTCCAGAGGACAAAAAAATAATGATAACAGTAATAACAAAATGTTCACAACGATGAAGGACAGAGAGGCAGTGGATAAATTGTTCGCATAAACAGCTGAAAATTTTCTAATTAAACCTTCTCATTACAAGTTACATAACTTTCAGAAGCCAATGTACAACGAAACAACAGTAATAGAAAAGAAGGAGGGGAGAGATACATAAGAAAGTGGCCTGACCTGAAGGCCATTTTCCATTTGAGTGAACTCTTGAGCAAAGTGTCGAGATTCAAATGCAGGATTCAAATCTTGATGGTAGGGTGATCAAAGCGGCCACCTGCACAAAAAGGAGCTACCAAAGCAATCTAAGCACCACGACACGAGACAGCAGAAAATGCGAATGGCCTAAGCTCAGAACCGGCAGCCAAAGCTGCAAGCCTTGCAACAATGTCTAGCTCCCACACCATTTCACCTATCAACGACGGGGATGATGCGAAGAAATGTCATAAGCTCCCAATTTATAGCACGTGGGAAAGCAAGCAGAACACTAAATATCAAAGGACCGCCAACCTGGCGAATCTACAAAAAATCGTAAAATAGAGGAGTCACGCCAAGAATAGTAAAAAAGGAAATCTCAGTCAGACCTGAGAAGACAATACGACCCGTCACGTCCCATCGTAAATATGCTAGAGGTCAAAAATTCGGACCACCGGTATAGGGGTCTAGTGATGGGAACGATTACAGTGGGTTGGACCAAGGAGGCGATTATTTTAGAAGAATTGTAGCCCACTAACCCAAAGACGGTCAACGCCTCAGTTGATCGGAGATAGTCTTCAGGCAGCCGGGTGCAGCACAAGCTAAGAACAGCCCATGAGCTCTTTCTCGCATGCAACGGTCATCTATTTTAGTTGGCTGCGATGCTGAGAATCTCCCTAGATGGCAACTTTCCCTGAAACGGAAGCCCTCAAATCAGTGCACATCTCGGAAGGGAAGCCCTCAAACCAGCACACAACTCACAATAAAAGTTTCAACATTCACGGTATGCGATATCTCTGCGGAGGAAGAAATTCTCCTTCCCGACTATTATAACCCTGAATGGTGTCTACATCCTCTTGATGGATGAAAAGGATCTCCTCAGACGGCTAGTAGCCCGCCTTACCACCTAAGAAAGGTGGCGGGGCCCAACGACTATAAAACGTTCTAGGGATACACGCCAAAGATATGCTCTTTCCATTTCAAACTTGTACAAGCAATCATCCTTCAAAGCATCCAATTGCTATTCTCTTCCCCATTACTCGTTTCCAGCGAACCCAGTGATCAGAAAAGTTGCTCTCCATGAGCGCACTACATTCTAAAGCCACTGCACACCGAATACATTTCCGAACTAGACTCACAAATTTTCTTCCCAACTTTAACTCCAGTATACTCTATTTTTACCTTATTCATCTTGAAAGTAAGATTACTAACTTAAGCGTTGGAGGATAAATTAGGGAGCGAATCTTGCTATTTTACTCTAACATTTTATCTTTTATTGTGGAGTATAGGATCTAAGCCACGCAAAATAGACACCAGACCAACTTTAGCATGAACCCAATGAGTAGTTGAATCAGAATTCATCCAAGACTCAAATTTATATTAGGATATCTGAATGGATTATTTTATTCATTTTCTCATAATCTAAAAAGTACCAAATCGAAACATTTTATAATAAAAGGCATAACTTTTCCTCTATTTAAGAAAAGTATACAACTTTTCACCCTATAGAAATACAAATATCAAATTAAAAAATGAAAGAGTTCAGTCTAAAATGCATATGGACTATTATATATAATGTCCGAATATATAATTTTATGACTTTTCTTC
>JAODPA010014229.1:0-13358 GCA_025585075.1 Nepenthes mirabilis
CTATAAAACCTCCAATAAATATAATAATACAATACCTTACAGTAATAAATTCAAGTAATATAGAATATAAGAGTGAATAAAAAGAAAATGACCGATAATATATTTTTCACAACAATAAGAATAATATACCAAGGGCAACTTGTGACGGAACGGGTTATTTTTCTTTAATAATCTCCGTCAATAAATATACCAAACTATTGCCCATAATCAAATAATATAAAATTTTGTAGAAAATTGGGAAAAGTTTTTTCAAAATATGTGCCCACATCATATGTGCAACTTGTATAAATAAATATGCACAACACACAAAATAGCCAAACTTCAATATTCAGCCACAGCCACAACATGTACACACAGGATCTACAATTTTCATATCATTTATGGCTTCAACACAGTATCTCTACTACTATATTGGATCTAAGAGAGATACCATATAGGACCATAACAAAATTCAAGATCACAAACTAAATATTGCGGAAGCAAACTAAAACCATAAAATCATCTGTGGAAGCTAAACAATAAATACATCATAATATAAACGTACTACATCATCGTTATCATATACAATAATAAACTAACTAAACTGTTTACATTTCAATTATAACATCCATGCTCTAGTCTTAAGTCCTCGAAGGCTAGTCAATCTCTTTAGCTTATCTCCTACCTTACTCTAACTAATCAGGTGTAGCTCGTAACTCTCATCTATAAGGAAGAAGAAGCAAGAATGAGCTAATAATTCAGCAAATGCATCATATCGAAACAATAAACAATAATACGAAGTTAAGCAGAAGAATTATATGTGAATATGGAGATATGCATAAACAAAACTTAATTAGGCATACTTGGAGTGCGATTGATTTATTTCCTTATACTTATTTTCTTTAGGACATAGATTAAGTATAATTACTCATCTTTATGGATTCGGGCCAATAGACCTTACTAGCAAAGGTGCAGGAGGGTGAGAAAAGGATCATGATAATCCTTATGATCTAAGGCTAGAATCCAAATTGCTACCTTGTCGTAGACTTCTCAAATATCAAATCACATATCAGAAGTGCCCCCATGTCCCCTGAGACCCAGAGACAGTTCTCGTCCTTCTATAGTAATGTCCTAAGACATGCCTAGAGTATAACCCGTTATAATACGCGGTCAGGACTAATCCTTGAGTCTTCACTGTCATACAATAGTATGCCATGGGACATTACCCATCAAAACGTAACTCCAAGTCCTTGTTTCACGGTTACTTATTCCTTTTGAGGGAGGATTCCACCAAACGTATTTTACAAATATAACTTATTTCTCAAATATCTCCATTTTGGAGATCAAATCCATCAAAATCCCAAATGTGAAACTTCCCTCCAATTATTCATATGCTTATTATCTTGCTTGCTGATTTAAATCTTTTCACGAGTTGACTTATATACGAATATCATATACACAGAGAAGGCTTGGAATTCTTACCATCGAAGAGCATATTGACTTTGAGGGCTTTCGGATGCGGATTTCTTTCACAATTGAATATATCAAAGCTTCAAGATTATTTGATTAGATTTATATAAAGATACATATCATTTGATTTGCGATTGAACATGAAAAATTATGTGAAATATCGTTCAGAGTCTTTCATGAACAGTGCACGTGTATAGTGCGCGTGAACAGCATCCGGATTCTCTTATCGGTTAATTCTCAAAACTTCGATCACCCAATGGACAAATTATCAAATCTAAGGCATAAGTAACTATAATCCAAAGTCAATTTATATATTAAACCACAAATCAAAGCTTAAACGGTGTCCGGGCGTGGGTTAAGGGTTTCGTGAACAAATTTTCACCTCAAACCACAAATTCGGATACCTAATCGATAAAATTACATGCCCAAGTCATAGGTAATCATAGTCTAGTCCCAAATTAAGTTAACGCCTGAAAAATCCGTAGGTTTCATGCTCAGACACAAGGGTTAGGATTTACATTGTCCGAAACCTTATCTAAATTACAAGTTTAGGCTCCAAATTAACATATATGTATGCTTAGGTCTCGGGAACCAAAATATATAAACCTAATTGGGTATCAGAATGAGGATACCCCAAAAAATAAGACCAAAGTGCAAGAAAATGAAAGAGGATGGTATGAGTGCACTTGCCTCATCCTAATCTATCACCTTTTTAACTAGCTTTCGAACGAATTTTGACTCATGGGCTTCAATCTCCTCCTTCTCCTCTAGCTTTCATCCTCTCTCTCTCTAAAAAGTGGAAATGGCCGAAACAATGATGTGGGTGAAACCCTCGTGCGTTATATTTGCGTAATGGCGATCGAGTGCCGCTCGAGCGCTCATCGGGCGCCAAGGCATCATGAAGGGTTGTGCTCGAGCATTCATCGGGAGAGCATCGAGTGCGCCATTTTGTTTTTCGCGCCCTTGCGGCGCCACGAGCACTCCTTGATCATACAGGGCCCAACTTCCTATTTCTACTTCCGAACTTAATTTTTCTCATTCTAAACCTAATCCTTCATCATTATTAATTCAATTACACCCTAATTATCATATTCTAGAACTTGGGTCGTCACATAACTGAATATGGAATATGATTTAAAATCCTAATGAACGAGTGAATCTTTTTCTTTTTTTCTTTTCTGTCTATTCCTCTTCTTTTTCTTACTATATTGACGCTCAAATGAACTCAAAATCCTTCATTAGATGACTTAAAATTGCATCAGGATAAAATATAGCAGCATTAGGGTACAAGTGCCTCTTGGGTGCGCTTCTAGTATGCACTACATGAATCAACGGCACAGGAGCACCCCTTAGTTGCATAGGTACACCCTTTCTATCCCAACTACACATAAGCGCCCATTATTTGCCACTGAAAAATTTTCTCCGTTTGAACAAAATCTTGTGCAATGTCGAGTGTACTAGCGGAAGACATGTCAATAGGTGCGGTATTAACAAAGGAGTGACTAAAATTTAATAAACTTTCTCTTTGACCTTATGGGGGCATTACTATCCCAACAATTATTTAGCATATTTTAGATTTTCCTCTTTGTATCATCTTTGTTATCATATTAGATCCACTGTCTTCGGTCTCAACCTCTTTAAACGTTAGCAACTCTGTGTCAATTATATTCCTCACCCAATATTACTAAACATCGATGTGTTTTACTCTGAAATAAAACGATAAGTTCTTACAAATGTGAATAACACTTTAATTATTACAAAGTAACATATATCGTCCTTGCTTAAAGCTGAATTTCTAAATAAACTTCATTATTTACAACATTTCATTATTAGCTTCCGTCACTCAAAGTGGAGAGAGTAACACATTTTTGTTGCATTAACTACCATGACACCGTTCTTCTCGTAATCACAACTATGTAACTGAAAGTTCAAGAATCAATGTCACCTACCATGTCAGGGTTAGAGGACCCAACCAAAGTGGCTTCCATTGCAAAAGCACAAACATATCTTAGAAGTACCCCGTAGATACCTTAGTATCCATTTTGTAGAGGCCAATTTTCCTTTAGGGAATGAAAAGGAGTCAAATTGTAACAACTATGTCCAGCTTTATACACACTATTGTATACATTAAACTCTCAATGGCCAACGAATAAGGAATATGCCTTCTACTAGCCTTCTCATGCTATGTAGAATGATTTCGTTAAGTGTTTAATTTGAAATGATTGGCAAGTAGAGTGCTTATCGGTTCAGATTTTTCTATGTTGAAACATCGAAGTACCTTCTTAATGTAGTTGTCTTGAGACATCGAAAATTTCTTCACTTTCTAGTTTTGAAAAATTCTTGTGCTAAGAATTTGCTTCATAAGGACTTGATCTTTTATAGTAAAAGACTTTCCAAATTGCTTCTTTAACTTACAAATCTAAGAGGCATTTAATCCCATAATAATAAGTATGTCATATATATAGAGCATAAGGATAACAATATCCTCTTTCTAGAACCTTTAACAATCCAAACTAGTCTTCTAATAGCCTTCATATACTATTATTGACTCGAAATTCTTGTACTATTAACTTTATGCTTGCTTTAACTCTAAAGGTTTTTCTTTGAGAGGCATACAATATACTCCTTCCTCTTAACTTGAAATCCTTCCTATTACTCCATATAAATTTTCTTCTCGAGATCACCACAGAGTAAAGTTGACCGCACATCTAGTTGTTCAATTTCTAGATCAAGGGTTGTGACTACTCTGAGAATAATTCGACTGTAAGACATCTTCACAATGGGAAAGAAAATCTCATAAAATCAAGTCTTTTCCATTCGTAAAACTCCTTCATGACCAATCTCTGCAGGGTTGTTTTCTTTGTATTTCAAGAGGAAAACCCACTTATTCTTTAATGCTCATTTGGCCTTAGGAAATTTAGTTGGCTTCAAGGTGTGATTTTCATGTAAGGACTTCATCTCATCTTGAAAGGGCATCATTCTTTCATGGATCATTAGAGTTGGATGGTCATTGTAGGCCCAAGAACTTTATGATTAACATCAGCATAAGTATCATAATCAATATAAGCATTGTACACCTCATCAAATATGGAAATCTCATGATCTCCATCACTTTCGTGATCACTTTGAGGATCATTTTCAACACAAATTGGCATCAATGTCAATAACATACGGTCCATGAAGCAAATGTAGTTGTTGTTATCGTTGGAGATCACCTTCTTTCCTTTGCCAATATCCTTAATGGTCTTGTCTTCAATCAACACCACATTTCTACATCCCACAAGCTTCTTCTCTACTAGATTATAGATCTGATAGCCAAATCCTTTTTGCATCAAGTTTGGACCTTCTGTTTCTTGAAACATGGACAAAGGACTTGCACCCAAATGTGTGTAAGTAATCATAACAGACTTCCTTTTTCAAACTACACTGTGTCAAGTGCATCACTATTTATAGGATCGCTTGGTGAGAGGTTGATATCATGAGTCATAGAATTCAATGCTTCCTCGAAAAATGAGTCAAGGGAACTTTGCCTCTGAAAGTATACAACAAACCTCTCAATGAACGTCGAATTCAGCCTCCCAGTCATATTATTGAGTTGTGGTGACTTTGTCAAAATCTTTTGGTGTTAGAGTCGGGTTTAGAATTATGAAATATTTGATATTGTATTTTAATTTCAGACAGTAGTTTAATTTATTTATATTACTCAAACAATGGTTTGTATAAGAAATGATGTGTAGTTTATAATATTATATTTTATAGAATCATGGGATGTCGATTTGTCCAACAATAAATAGTAATGGTTTTTGGTTTAGTTAAATTGAGTACTCTGATTTTATTTGGATTAGACCTGATTTCTTATATAAAATCTGATGCCACGATTTGGTCAATAACGAAGCCACATATTGACGTGGTATTTTAGGTCCTATGGTTTGATAAAATATTATTTTTAGTTTGGACGGTCGAGTTGATGTATCAAAGTGAAGATCACATCCACGGCTAATTGGATTAGTAAATAGATAATTACTAATATGGATATTTATTAACGATGAGATTGAGTTTTGAGATGTTACAAGTTTAAGGTGGTATTAGAAAAGTTGTAATGAGAGTATCTTATTTGGTTTGAAGATATAATGTGATTAAATATTTTATAATAAGATTGGAGGATGTCATCAAGATAAGGAGGAAACGTTGGACCCAACTCTCTCCTTGACTGGGAAGAGTAGTATTTAGTCATAATGACAAGGATGGCCGACGTGATGGAATCTATGGCCCAAGAATCTCATAACCCAGAGCCAGCAATGGCTAATCCAGTGACAATTGTATATGATCATTTCACCAACAAAAAGGTGCCAGAATTCATAGGTGACCTAGATCCTATGAAAGCAGATATTTGGATTTGATGGATTAAAAACGTTTTTACTGTTATTCATTGTATGGAAGAGGATAAGGTTATATTTATCTCCTACAAACTAGAAGGAGAGGTAGACTATTGGTGGTCAATAAAGAATCGAGCCATGGGGTTGGAGAACGAAGATATTTCTTGGGAGATGTTTGTGGAAGCTTTCATTGATGAGTACTTTTCGATGAGTTTGAGGAAATAAAAGGAAAATAAATTTGTCCATCTATGGCAAGGGAATCTAATGGAGGCAAAGTATGACATCAACAAGTTCACTAAACTATCATGCTACGCCCCTCACATGGTCCATGATGAGGTGAGGAGAGTAAAAAAAATTTTGTAAGGTTTAAATGATACAATCCGAAAATAGCTAGTGATGTTAAAGTTAAGAACCTATAGAGATGTGTTGGATCGAACTCTTCTACTTGAATGAGAATTAAAGAGAGAAAAGTTCTTTAAGAAAAAGTCAGCTAGCAATGGAGGGCAGAGTTTGGGATTAGAAAGATCTCATAGGAGATCAAAGTTGATGGATAAAGGGAAGAAAGGAGCTAAACTCTAGCAAGCGCCGGGCCCTCAACAATCGATGTCTGTGTGCCCTCATTGTGGGAAGTCTCATGGATAAAGGCTATATTATAAGATCTTGAGAGTATGCTTCAATTGCGACCAATCCAATCATGTGATCGAGGACAACCCACATCTCTTGAGGCAAATGGTAAGAAAGCCAATCATTTCGGGAAGAGCATTCACGATAACGACCCAAGATGCAGATGTGTCGTCAACAGTGATTGAAGGTAAACTTATAATTTTTAAAATTTCAGCACGTGTGCTTTTGGATTCAAGTTCAACATATTTATTTGTATCTTTCAAGCTTGTTCAATATTTATTGTCACCCCTGAGTATTATAAATTTTTTATTAATAGTGTCAACACCCATGGATTGCCTTTGGTCATGAATATTGTGTATTTTAGGTGCATTGTTTGGATAAAAGGGTTGCAGTTGGTAGTATATTTGGGTTAATGCAAAAACAGTCCCCATACATGATTTCGACATTGCATACTTACCATTTGATAAAGAGTGGGTGTCAAACCTATTTGACTTATACGAGAACAATTAGGAGTCAAGTGTACTGGCGGAGAATATACCGATAGTATGTGAATTTAAAGATATTTTTGAGAAGATCTTCTGGGACTACCACTGAACCAATAACTTAAGTTCAAAATTGAGATCATGCCATGAGTTGTGCCTATATCAAAGACACATTATAGAATGGCTCCATTGAAATTCTAAGAATTGAAACAATAATTACAAGAGTTGCTAGAAAAAGGTTTCATTTGACTAACTGTGTACTCATGGGGTGATCCGGTGCTATTTATAAAGAAGAAAGATGGGTCTATATGGCTATGTATAAATTATTGAGAGGTAAATAAGATTACTATTAAGAATAAGTACTCATTGTCAAGAATTGATGACTTATTTGATCAATTGTAAGGAGTTTAAATGTTTTTAAAGATTGATTTTCATTTAAATTATCATTAACTGAGGATTAAAAAGGAAGATGTGATGAACATGACTTTTCGAACAAGATATGGGTAATTTTAGTTTTTGATTATAGTTTTTTGATTAACTAATGTCCTTCGACTTTTATGGACTTGATGAATTAGGTATTTTAACCCTATTTTAATAAGTTTATGGTAGTATTTATTGAAAATATATTGATATACTCAAAGAGTTATGAAGAGTATGAGATGTACTTGAGAATTGCACTCTAGATGCTTTAGGAAAGGTGTTTGTATGCCAAGCTGAAGAAATATAAATTTTGGCTTGAGTAGGTCATATTTTTGGGTCATATCATTTAAAAGAGAGGTATCTTAGTTGATCTCAAGAAAGTTAAAGTTATAATTAAATAGAGTCGACTAACAATGGTAACCGAAGTTAGGAGCATTTTGCGGATAGCAAGTTATTATCGAAGATTTGTGAAAAATGTTTTCAAAATTTCTAATATCAATAACCTGATTGATGTGGAAGGAAGTTAAATTCCATTGGATAGAGGATTGTGATAAGAGTTTTCAAGAATTGAAGGACCATCTGAAAACTATCCCAATTTTAATGATTCCTAAAGAATTCAGAAGATTTATTATTTATTATGATACATCTAAGACTGGATTAGGGTATGTCTTAATGTAACATGGAAGAGAGATTGCATATACACCAAGGCAATCGAAGATATACAAAAGGAATTATTCGACACATGATCTAGAATTAGTAAAGATGATCTTTGCACTAAAAATTTTGAGATATTAATTATATGGAGAGAAATGTTTGGTGTATTTGGATTACAAGAATCTCAAGTATTTATTTTCTCAAAAGGAATTGAATATAAGATAGTGAAGATAGACATATTTCTTAAAAGATTATACTGTAAAATTCAGTACTAACCAAAAAAGGTCAACATTGTGGCGAATGCCTTAAGTCATTAAATGATAAGCCTTGTGGCCCATTTGAGGATCAAGGTGACGGAGATATTGGAATATATGAAGTAATGAGATATTAAAAGACACTCTTAAGATACTCAGATGATATTGTCCTATTTCTGAGTGTAATCAGAGATTTTGAAAAAAAAATTAAAGGAGTTCAAATGAATAATCTATTCTTGATAGATATTACTAGATATTTAAATAGAGATTCTAGAGAGGAGCTTAGTATTCGAGCAGATAGAGTCTTGATATTTTAGGAATGGATATGTGTGCCAAATATTAGAGAATCAAAAGAAGAAATCATGAATGAAACTTATCATCAAATTACACTATCCACTTGAAAATTAATAGGATGTATCAAGTTTTGAAGTGGATATTTTGGTGGTGGAACATAAAAACAAAAATTGTCACCTATGTGGGAAGGTGTTTGATATGTCAACTGTTAAAGGTCGAGCACATGATGACACTCGGCCTACTACAACCAATGCCAACTCCCAACTGAAAATAGGAGGACATAATAATGGATTTTGTGATAGGATTATCAAGGATATCAAGAGATCGACTGGTAAGATTGTACATTTATGAGGTGGTCAGATTGCATGGAGTACTAGTTTTCATTGTTGTAGATTAAGACATGAGGTTTTTCTTAAAATTTTAAAAAAGTTTGCAATGAGAATTAGGGACCAGTTTGAAATTAGTACATCTTATTATTCTCAAACGAATGAAAAATCAGAGTGAATGATTTAGATTCTAAAAGACATATTAAAAGTTTTGATTTTAAGAATGAAAAGCAATTGGGGTGATTATTTGTCATTGGCTGAATTCGCGTATAACAATAGCTATCAAGCGAGTGTTGGTCTAGTCCTATTTGTGGCTTTATATGAGAAAAATGTCGTTTCTTGATTCATTAGAAGGAGACCGGAGATAGAAGACTTTTAGGACCAGAAGTTATCTAAGAAACGTCCGACAAGGTTTGTTTAATCCATGAAAGATTGAAGGTTACTCAAAGTCAAGAGAAAAGTTACACTGATCCGGGGAGATTGAAGTTGAGTTTCAATATTAGAGATCATATATTTTTGAAGATATTTCTATCAAAGAAAATTTCTCCATTTGGAATAAAAGATAAATTAAAACTGAGGTTTATTAGATTATTTGAGATTTTGGAGAGAATCAGTAAAGTAGCATATAGATTAGCTTTATTCAAAAATTTGGGAAATGCTCACAATGTATTCAAGTTGTCTATGCTTTAAAAGTACATCCACAATTCATCGCATATCATTGAACACGAGCCGTCAAGGATAAATGAAGATTTGACATACATTGAGAAATCAATTCAGATTTTGGGTAGAAGGGATTAAGTGTTTCGGATCAAGGTAATTTCATTGTTCAAGGTCTTATGGATGAACTATTTATATGAAGAAGCCATGTGAGAAAAAGAAAATGAGATCCAGGAGAAGTATCCACATTTATTTCTTTGATGAGGTATGTAAAATTTTGATGATAAAATCTTTATAAAAAGGAGAGAAATGAAAGGTCTGTGTTTTAATTTTATTATAATAATGATTAATTAAGTTTAGATAATTAAAGTTGAGGTCAAAGGAGGATGAAAATTTAAATCAAAAGTTAAAGTTGAATCAGGTTACATTGAGTTTATAGACGCTTACGGCGCCTACTGTGATGGACCATATTTTTCTAACCAAAATTCGGTAGAATTCTGATAGTAAAACAATCGCTAAACTAGTTCAACTTGTACAAAATACCTGTACAGCATAATATACAATCACAATAGATCCCAACAACAAGACACATAGGATACAAATAGTCACACCCAAGACGTAACAGCGACATCATAACTTTAGTTATGATATTGGCTCAGATAAGATGCCACTAGGTATCCACGATAAACTATATAGACCTATGGAAGCACATACATCCATCGATCACAGCAGAGACTATACTACGAGTATCTCATCATCATCATATACATATATCATTATACAAAACCACCAATAACGATACAAAAAGCTCTCCCAGATACAAAATCACAATACTAAGTCCACTAGGCTTTTTTCTTCGAGATTTACAGCCTATCCAGCTCCTAGACTCTACCTGGCCTCATTAGGCATGAAGGCGTACTCATATGTAGGAAGAAAAGTAGTAAGGGTGAGCTAAATGCTCAACAAGTATAATACAATCAAGGCAGTAAATTGTATATGCAAAATAAAGTAGAGAAATGATATAAGAAAAGAATAACGATGCATGAATATGAAGCATGAATAAATACATTTTCGAAAATCATTTGTCTTTCCTATTTACTTATTGTTCCTTTAGGTTTCAAAACATGCAGAAAGGAATATGTATGCTTCCACACATTCTAAGGCGCAACCTACGCTATTCAACACCCCATGGATAGTGGTATACCTTTACCTGATATACGAGACCGTATCACATATGCCATTATGTCCCTTGTGGGCCAGAGGCAGTCATCGTACTTTTACAGTAATATCCTAAGATATGCTAAGAAATGCTACCATCTGAAATGTAATCCTTGATCTAATTCACATTTTCTTATTCTTAGAAAAATTCCATATTCGTTCATAAAATATTGTTCTCACTTCGGAAGAACGGTTCATCAAACATAACATATTATGGAATTTCTTCTTATACTTCTCATAATTTGCATAATTCTTGGGTATTTACATTTCCTCATGACTTACGCTACATGCATGATCGATATAAAATATGGAGAAAAATTGAAATTCTTACCGCCGAGAGCCCAACACAATTTTAGAGCTTTCGGATAATAATTTTCCTTCACAATTGCATCTAATGAAATTTTCGGAGTATATATAAGATAACATAGTTAATATACATGCGTATAAATGCCCCAATTCGTATCCGATAATGTTTTCAGTTTACTTAAAATTAACATATAATGATATATGAGAACAAATTCCGAAAAATCAAGATACCCATGTTCATAAAGCTAGGGTCCCCAATTTCTAAAGCTAAATCATACAAAAATTACAAGGAAATTGGGTAATTTCGAAGAGGGGCGCAGGTTAAGGTTTTTGGGTGTGAAAACCATACAAATTTCACAAATCAGACATAGAATCGAAATATTTATATGCTAAAATTATGGGTAATACAAAATATAAATTTAATTGGGTATTGAAACGAGGATACTCAAACAAAACGAAATGAACATACAAGAACATTAGAGAAAATGGTATGAGTGCACTTACCTTATCTCGATCTATAACTTTTCTAACTAACTCGAGCTTAGAATCGGACTCGGAAACCTTGGATTCCTTCTTCTCCCACTTCCTCTTTGTGCTCTCTCTCTCTTTGTCTCAAAAAGCAGGAAAGAATGATGCTAAAACCCTTGCGGCTCGATTTATATTGCTGGCCGGTGCTCGAGTGCCAGTCGGTGCACCCTGCACGGGTTCCAATGCTTGCTCGGTTGCTTGAGCACCCAGCAGGCATGACCGGTACTGCTTCAGGCGCTCGTGGCACCACCTGAGGCACCAGGTGAGCGCCCCTTGCTGATCCCTCCTATGTCCCCGGAACCTAATTATTTCACATGAATTAAAACTAATTTTGATTATAACAACGTAATTATCTCCTAATTACGATGCTACAAAAATCGAAACCTCACACCCACCGCATGCTTGTGCGTGGGATGGGTAGTGAGGTAATGCCTGATGGATGCTTGATAGAAATTTGAGTGCGCTTTCTAATATATTCGCATTTGATGCACGTCTGGGCATGCCTTCTATTGGGATCAGCACTCGACACATGCTTGAGTGTTAATGTAACGTCCTCGGGTACCCGCTTGTGAATATTGTCCTCTTTGCCATACAGGCGCACTGTTTTGTTCCTTACAGACGGCCTCCACCACCCCAAAAACGCTTCCACTGGGGAGAGGTATCCACCCCCTTATAAGACACGCTTCGTTTTCCTCCCCATCCGATGTGGGACATCACAGTCTACCCCCCTTGGGAGCCCAACGTCTGCGCTAGCACACCGGACTGGGCCTCGTCTCTGATACCATTCTGTAACGTCTTCGGGCACCCGCTTGTGAATATTGTCTACTTTGCTACACAGGCGCACGATTTTATTTCTGACAGATGGCCTCCACCGACCCCAAAATGTATCCACAAGGGAGAGGTATCTGTGCCCTTATAAGGTACACTTCGTTCCCCTCCCTATCCGATATGGGACATTACAATCCACCCCCTTGGGAGCCCAGCGTCTGCGTTGGCATACCAAACCGAGCCCCGTCTCTGATACCATTTGTAACATCCCTGGGCACCCACTTATGAATATTGTCAGCTTTGCCACACAGGCGCATGGTTTTGTTCCTGGCAGATGGCCTCCACCGCCCCCAAATCGCATCCCCGAGAGTGGCACAGTGGCGGCACAACGTGACGAGATATTGCCCTATTTGGCCTGGGAAAACTTCACGGTGTCTCCAACCATACACAGGCCTCAAGGTTTTCTTCTGGCGAACCCTCCACTGGCCTGTGTATGGCTGGAGACGCTATGAAGTTCTCCCAAGCCAAATAGGACAATATCTCGTCATGCTGTGCCGCCGTTGTGCCACTCTAGGGGATGCATCTTGGGACCTGTGAGGGATCACTTGAACAAAACCCTGCGGCCTGTGTGGCTGGGAGGGACAATATCCACCACGGTGTGTGCCTGTGTGGCTACTGCGGACTCTGATGGTAGAGACTGTGTGTTTCTCTGGTGGACGCATTTTGGGGGCAGTGGAGGCCGTCTGCTAGTAATTAAACTGTGCGCCTGTATGACAAATCGGACAATATTTACAAGCGGGTATCCAGGGACATTACAGTTAGCTTAGTATATATATGAAGCCTGACTGGATTTTAGTCATTTGTCTGCCAAATTTAAAAGAGGAGAGAGAGATGAGAAGAGAGAGAATGCTAGAGAATGCCAATTCTAGTGATTTTAAAGAAGATTTTGGTGAGATTATATAACACATAGGTATTTTGACTTGGATTATTTAGTTATGGACC